>JANIJH010000005.1:71835112-71880219 GCA_024520975.1 Erythroxylum areolatum
AGTCCAACAACAAAAAGTTCTTGTTGTTTTCTACGTGAGTGGCTTCACTTGGCTGCAGGCTTCCAATTTGGAAGTTCCGAACTTACATCAAAGCCAATATCAAAGTTATGCTACAATCGACTAATTGTTTAGTTCAAATTTTAACTTTTCAATTTGATTTAGTTTAATAATTTTTGTTATAAATGGATTAATTTTTAGTAAACTAATCAATTTGATAAATTAAAATAAATCGATTAATTTTGATTTATCAATTTTTTTCTAATTAAATTTTAAATTTTTCGATGAGTATAGGTAGTATTTTTCAAATATTTTTTAAATTCTTTAATTTTATTCAATCTTTAACCAATTTTAAGACGGTCTATTATCGGTTGAACCTTAAACTTCTTATCTTCTTAATTTAACTTTCGATCATTTTTTTAAAATATTGGTAAAACATAAATTCACATAAATTCATTTTTTAACGAATATGGGTAGTCTTTTTTATCATTTTTTAAATTCTTTAATTTTATTCAATCTTTAACCAATTTTACGACGGTCTATTATCAGTTGAATCTTAAACTTCTTGTCTTATTAATTTAACTTTCAATCATTTTTTTAAATATTGACTAAAACATAAATTCAATTATTTTAAATTAAAAATAATTTATTTATATTACATATTTTATAAGATATTATATATATATCTCGACAATTTATACAAAACACACTTAAAAATAATAATCAAGGTTTGACTAAAAAGAAAAAGATACCATCCTCACTGAAATAATAATGTTATTTCTTTCTAAATTCATAATCATATTTCTTTTGACGAATCAAACTATCCAGACAATGGCCTTCCGGGAATTTCTCTCCAAGCTTATCATGCCATGATCATGCCTATATACATTAAAGGGTCTAACTCAAAAACCTAGATTCTACCTAGTTAAAGAAACAATATTACCCTATCTCTAGGAATTTGATCATATAGTTGAGTTACTATTTTTTTTCAATTTTAATTTGATTAATCAAGACAAACATTGCACGCATTCATATTATGTTACTAATTAATGTGGTAACATTTAATTGATCGTGACCATCCTAACTTGTAATTAAGTCATACTCTAAATTCAACCCACAACCGCAAAAAGTGGATCTTCTAATTAGTTCTAGTTAAGAGTGGTTCAAATGATTGAAAGAAGTTTCTTCAGAAATTCTAAAATCTTGATTTCCAATAGCATGAATTCTCCATTTCGTATCTTATTTTTAATTCATTAAATAATTTATTAAAATTATGTAATTAACAAGTTAGTATGTGTAACTATTAATTATAAACAAAATTTTCAAACTTTACTCAATTTTATAATACCGACTCAAACTTTAAAAAAATAGCACTTAAATACTTCAACTTTTAATTTTTAACAAAAATAACTCGATATGAAATTCTACACGTTAATGTGAATGATGTGATGAGTCATTTCAAATTAGTATATTTGCTATGTCATTGTCACGTATTATATTTGTATCATGTATGAAGTTCATTACTTAATAAATTAAAATATAAAAATTCTAAAATAATTATCAGTTGAAAATATATAAAGGAGTGTATAATTATTTTTTGTTTAACCTAAAAACAAATACCTTGGTATTACCTTAGTCATTAAGGCCATCCACATTAGCATCCATTTTTATGTAATAATCTTGAAATTATTGTAAAATACCAAACACTTGTTTTTTTGTTTATAATTACTAAAGGTTGACTAGAGAGCCGGATTGGTTTGACAATGAGTCAACCACACATGGAAAAGTGTGGTTTTTCTGTGGCGTCGGATTTTAAAAAGGGACGGACGGAGATCCAAATATACGATAAGAGAATTCAGACAAGTGATAAGACAACAAGAAGAGAAATAAAACAACAGTAAAAACGACGAGAACATGCACGACTAGGAGTTGGCTCATTGTTTAGTCATTTCAGACCATATGTAGTGCGGTCCCCACCTGAGCAGTCCCAAGGCGTCCTTCTCTGCAACCCGTGCTCGATCTACACCCACTTCCACCGAGTCAAATTGGCTTCCACTCGGTAGTTTTTGGCTACCCTTTTGGCTTGTTGGGACAATCTGATCACCTCAAGTCTGTGACATATTTCAGGATGGGTAGAGTATGGTCCTAATTGTGTGCGAATTGGTCTAGTCCCATGGCTGAGCTCATTGAAGCAAACTTAGCTAGCTGTGGTGAAAAAAATGGACGACCAGAATCAGGAGTCACGCCAAGGAAATCTCTTGTTAAACCCTTGTCAATATGACTACTAGTGCGTGGATTGAACTGAGATGGGTCACTTTGCTTTCCACTACTTCGCATCACGAGTTGGTCGAGACTTGTTGATGTGCGCATTATTGCCTCCACAGTGCTGTTTGTTGGTGTTGAGCTCTCTGGTTGTTTATTAACATTCTGAAAAACTTCTTGTAGTTCGTTTCTGCTATGGTCGAAAGGTTTGAGATTGGGTGTTGTGGAAGAAGAGGGGTTCATGAGTCCATAATTGCTGCTAAAGAAAGATTGATTGCTTCTCGTTGAACCCATTTGGGCTGCTTTTTGAAGAAGAGCAGTAGCTGACATTGGCGTAGCTGGTTTTGACTGTTTATTTTGGTTTTCAGAGTAAAAAGACGATAGTGAACCCACTCTATCCGCTTCCTTACCAACTTCTTCTTTTAACGCCTGAGGCAATCCTGATAAACTCAAATTCCCATAATTGGTTGTGGACGATGAACCGTAGAGATTGGCCGATGATCCCATTTGTACCATCTCAGGCAAACCAGGATGAGAACTCGAAGACGCATAAAGATCAGAACTTGACATGAGACCTGTGGGATTAATGTTTGAATTTGCCTGATTTAGAAACAGTGACAATCCGGGTTTTTGTTGATCTGCAGTGAGAGAGTTTCCATGAGCTCCTACTATGCCGTTAAATTCTGGTCTAAAACTTGCACCAAATTGCGAAATGCTCGGAATATCTTGTACCCCTCGGCTTGAAAATCCAGGATGCAAATTTGCTGCATCATTACTGAAATTAAGATTTGTTGATGCCGCCGAAGTGATTCTTGCACTTTCTTCAGCTAAAGCATCACAAAAGGCTCTGTGGGTGATAAAACTATCTTTCCTGTAGGAGAGTAGAATCGGAAACTCAATTCAGAACTTTGATCTAACTTAATCATTACTCTACCTAAGAGCTATTAAATGAAGTACTAGCATTAATCTCCAATCCGTAAAGCCATGAAGGCCTGAAGATCAGCATTTACTGCTTCCTCCTACAAGCGATTGCAAAATCGAAAAGGATTCCTGAGAAAAGTACAAGTTGTGTAGTATTAATTGCACATACCTGGAAAATAAAGTTCCACAATCGCATTTATACTCTCGAGTGCCACAAGTCTTGGAGTGAGCTTTCCAATCTGATTGGACGGCATACTTCTTTGAACACTTCTCACACTTCCACTTCTTCTCTCCATGTTTTCTGCTGAAGTGTTTCTTTACTCCGGTGAGGTCTCCGAGAGCTCTTGATGGGTCATGGTGAACGCAAGTTTTCTCCGGACATATGTATACCTTCTTTCGAACCTCTTTGTTGGTTCTTTGCCTTAGTTTCCATGGAAGATTGTGACCTCTTCTGTGAAGCTGCAAGTTTTGGTCTCTCTGAAACCCTTTGTTACATATTTCACATACGAACCTGTTGGTAGCCATGAGAGTCTTGGGAGAGAGAGCAATAACCTCAGCATCTGGATCTGTTTAGACGTGAAAAGAGAAAAACAACAATTGTGTTACTGTTGAATTGGAAGCTAAATAAGGCGAGAACTCTTTTAAGTCTAAGAACTAAAAAGTGGGTGTCAGGGTTTCAAGCAAAGGAGATGAGAAAACAAGCATAGGCGCAAGTGTTACCTGGTGTTCCTGGTAAATTTCTCTTCTTCTTGGCAGCTTGATTAGCACTAGTTTTAGGGTTAGGGTTTGAACCGTCTGGTAATGAAGAAGGTATCGAAAAAGCGTCATCAGACATCATCTTGGTCTAAATCGAACTGGTTATACACGAAAGAAACAAGCTTTCAGAAAGGATAAAAGACCGTACAAAAACTAAAAAAAGAAAATACAAGGCTTTCTTCAGACACAAACAGCTGCTTTGGTATATTCAAATACTGACTAATAGCCTCATAGCAAATTCTGCCAAAAGACAATAAAAGCACAACCTCAACCTCAAGCTTCAATCTAAACACAGCCCCACTTGAAAAATATACTCCAGAACTTCGGACTCTTCTTACAGAGATCTGGTTTCTTTCAACTTTGTTTGATTTCAGAGGAAAACACCAAAACCCATGATGTCTAGAGAGAATATCTCATCTTAACCCTTCTCTATCTCTTCATTATCTACGGTCTCTCTCACCCTCTTCTTTTTTATCCTAGTTGCATCATCATGGTTGATCAGCCATAGACATGAATGGACCACACCTATCACTCTCTCTTTCCTACCCACACAAACACAAATACACGCACGCACATATGCAGACAATCAAAGAAAAGTAATTTTCTGGGAGAAACACTGCAGCTTTATAACCGGAATGTGTAGGTTTGTATGTGTCCTTTGTCACCTTTCGAGATTAAACTCTAATTTATATTCAGTCAAAACGTATTAAATTAACATGAAGCAAAGCGAACTGCATGTGTTTGTGAGAAGGGTAATTCTTGATGGGATTGTTTTACTAACGAATGATGTTGAGCTATACACTAGGGTCCTACTCCAAGCATCTACAAGAGCAGGTCCGCTGAAAAGTCACTTGTCTTTATAGCCATTGATCAGGTGTTGAATGATTACACCATAATTAAAATTAGACCCAGTTTAGCATGCAGTAGCCTGTAAGAGTCAGAGACTTAGCTGTGAGTCTGTGATAGAGAGTTAATTACTTTTCCCGAGGGTTTTGATAGGACCGTCCGTGATACACTGTCTGGAAGCTGAGTATGAATATGGGACCCTTAAGCCTTGACCATTTGGCTCTGGTCTGTGAAATTTAGTATAATTATTATCGCAATGAAAAAGATCTTCACAAAATTTAGTATAAAGTATAATAAACAAAATTTTATTTTTATATTAATTATAAATATAATATTTCCTTTATTAAAATAGAGATAATGTAATTTATAAGAAAGGATGATGTACAAAGATCACGAAGAATCTCATTTATTAAAAAAATAATAGTCTTGTCAGATTGTATCATAGATTTCTATCCTATATATCAATTAAAGTGATGTATGAAATAGAACATTCATAAGATATTAAATAAAAATAAAAATTAATTGTAGTATAAATTTCAAAACTGAAACATGAAGATTAATATATTTTATTTTATTGACTCAGTTGAATTTTGAAATTGTTAAGAACTAAATTGTCTTTTTATGCATTAAATGGTGAACCTTTTGTCAATGACTTCTTTAGCGATACTTCAATTGTATATGTTACTGAAATCTTCCATGAGATGTTCACATCCTGTACAAGTAATGCTTAGACTGATTAGGTAGTATAGCTCCATTACAACTCTTGGACTAAAAAGGTGGAATGCTCACCCTAGGCGCCCCCACACTCCGGCACGATATTGTGTGAAGGAGATAAATCACGGTTTGATCCCAACCAGCTTTTCGTGAAGGCGGCCCAATGTTCGGTGCGCACAAGGAGTCATCACATTGGATGAGCTCCCACACTGTCGCTGCCGAGACTCGAACCCAAAATCTTGGACTCACTTTCTTTCTTAATGACCAACTGGACTACCCATGCAAGCACTCCGTTACAACTCTGTGTGTATGTGTTGTATGGTAAAAGGAAATTCTTGGAAACTATCATCACATGTTCCAATGGAAATCTTTTTACCAGGGTTGTAGTAGTCACTATTTAACTCATGTTCTTTCATATAATATCATTTCTTAGTAGATTTTCATATTATTACGAACATTAAAAAAATTTACTATGGCTCATCGATTATTACTAAAGGACACTGAGAAAGCTTATCAATTGCTTACTTACGAGCTAACAAAACCTTTTTTTTCTTTCACCACATTGGATTGATTAAGACCTGAGAAAGCATGCATCACGGTTTCCACTACTGTCTACCAGCTTCATGGAGGGGTTCAGCTAGAGGTTAAAAAGAAGGTCACATCTTTGATTTTTCAATGTCATCTTTCACAGGATCATGGTTATTGTTCAACAGTTCGCTGTTTCTTAATTTCTTTCTTGAAATTTGAACTTCTTGATGTATTACTAATATGAAATTTCTGAATGCTTGTAAGGTAGGTACGTGAGAATCTGAATTGTAAAAATCATTATCCAGGCTCGGCTGTACCTTTCATTCCCACGTGAATACCAAACTAGAATTCGAAAAAAGCTAATATTCAGACTTACATGTGTGCAGTACAGGTTTTTGATAGTGAATCCTATGCCAATTTATTATAAAATTGACTTATCATCGTAACATTTTTATCTCAATCCGTTATATTCTCCATCGAAATTGATTACATACTTGACTTAATCCATCTTAGTTAGGATCAAGTCTCTAAAGTTATAATTAAAGGGATGCGTTTAATTTAACTATTGAACAATTATGTTTTCTCTTTATGGGCCAAAGTACAAATTTCTAATAATATTAGTTTCTTACCATAAATTTCTTATACTTTCAAGATTGTATATTACATTGTTTCAGAATTTTATAAGGGTTTAATTTCTTGGTACTATCGATTTGTGGGCAACACATGAGCAAGTGAATTTAAAAATAAGGATATTTCTAGTTTTTGACTAATCTTAATTCTTAAAGTATTTGGTAACTAAGCTGCATTTGATTCTAATTCTGTTTTTTTAGTCTTCATTTTTTTATTTTCAGTTTCTGTTTTTTTCAAATAAAAACAAAGATTTGTTGAGTTGTTAATTTCAATATAGTTATATTTTCATTACTCATAATAACTAAACATTAGATAAAACTTAAAGATAAATTTTATTCTCTTTATAAATTATTAAAAAATAGAGTAGGACACAAAAATCACTTTTTTAATTTTCATAAATTTTGAAAACTAAAATAAATCAAAATAAAAACAAAAATAAAAAATTAAATGAACAGGTTCTTTTACTAAATTTGAAAACAATAACAGAAAACAAAAAAATAAACCAAAACAAATAAGCCTTAAGGTTTTAAATTGTTCATTCCAGATGACACATTAATTTGATAATTATAAACGGTAAAGGTATAATTACAAATGATTATAATATTAAAATTATAATTATAGTTATGAACCTGACAATTTAAAACTCTATTAGTACATAAATGTGCTCTAACTTGAACTTGAAAAAAAGAGTTATTTGATAAGACTTACTTATACATCATTCAATAATTGAATTTGAAAATTTTCCAGGAAAAGAAAAAGGACTTAGGTGCATGCTTTCATTTATCTTTATGGCAAGCAAATTTGAGAATAAGCAGTTCTCTTTTCCTTTGTAGAAATTACCATCATTTCAGTGGCATCAAAGATCCCGATTTAGTATTGAAACAAATAATGATAAAGGTCAAGTCATTTACGGGCACCACATTTAGCTACCAAAATTTGTCACTAAAAGTCTTAAAATAGCCGCTAATAGTAATTAATTAGCAACGATTTGTTTTCGTCATAAAAAACGTTGCCAAATTTTCATAGTGAAAAATTATAGGCGACATTTTCTCTAATTATCACTGATAATTTTTTCCTACGCTTTATTTTCGTAGCGAAAAATTATTAACGACATTTTAAGAAATCATTATTAATACATTTTGACTATGCTTATGTTTCATAGTTAAAAATTATTAGCTACATTTTCAGTTTTAGCTACGTTTTTTAAAAAACGTAACCAAAATTTTTTAGCTACGCTTTTGAAAATATAGCCAAATATTTTTTAACTGTGTTTTCTAAAATATAATCAAAATTTTAATATACAATTTAATAAAATATTATACCATGTTAATGATAATTATTTGTGGCATTTTTAACTTATATTATTATATATAATATTTAGATTTTTATTGTTAATTTATTATACACAAATAATTGATAATTTGAAGCATTGGATATGAAAATTAAAATACCATTAAAGTATATCAACAAAAATAATATTCTTCATGTACGAGATTTTAATTACAATCTTAACAATTCTATAGACAAAATAATAAATACAAAGACCAATTTACGTAGGACAATTACTCTTTAGTCTCATAAACCTTTCACGAAATAAGAAATGTTACTCTTTGGATCTTGGATAATACAATCAAAGCACACTACTCTCTGCTTCTTCAAGAACAAGGGCTTTAGTTGGCTTTCCAAACCGATCAGTGTGTTTTTGGAAATGAGACTTTGTGAAGCATGTTTTTCTTTAGAAATGGGGTGTCAAAAATTTATATGTTTTCATAATACACTCAAAAATGGTCTGCAACCACAAGTTCCATCATAAAACAAATAGCCGAGAAGAATTTATGGTTACTCAAATTTAGAGCCTCGAGATATGATGAAATAAAAGCATAGAATAACCTGTCTTAATTCTGTAAGTCATCCTATCAAGATTATACCAAAATCAATAACTTAACATGAGAGCAAACTAATCAAATGTGATGCCATTGCAAATCTGGCTTTCACAATGAACATGAGGTAATATTTTTTTGGATTATGCAGAGAAAACTCAAAATGTCAAGAAAGGTAATATCAGTTGATTTGGACCGACGCATATCACCTAACAAAAATCCATACATGCATGGATTCATCAACTCTCACCACAGTTAATCCACCATGTGATTACAAAGAACTTTATAAGTCATGCAATTATTACATATTGCATCATATTATCATTCACACTTTAGAGTACCTGATATAACTGCAAATGTACTATGAGATAATAATGTCACCATATGATGCATCTGTCTTAGAAAAGTAAATAACTAATAACACCTAAATGTTTGAAAAAATAAAACAGATGTTAGTAATTCCTTTTCTTCTTTGTTTTAAAATTTTTGCTAGTTTTCAGAAAATAAGAATATCTTTTGTACAGTGCACTAGTATAGTCATGACTTAAAAGAAAACATGCTAATTGCAAGATTGCTACTTTAATAACTAATATTTCCTACTTATAATAACCAAAAAGCAAAAAGGTCTCACATTAGAAAAAGAAGTAATGAAAAACACATTAAAATTATAAAATCCAGGATTTTCGTTAATTGTACCAACCTCATAAGCTATATTTAAAATAAGAAGTAAATATTGAATACCAATTTCAATGCAACATTTCTTCCAACTCATCCCCATTTTTAATGACATCACAAGTGCATCTGCAAGAACCTTCTAGAACTCACCAACAAATTCCAAACCTTTTTGACGACTATTCTGTCGAATATCATTTGCCAGATACAAAAAAGCAAGCCTTTACTCACATGGAGAGCAATGGAATTGTCTGACCCATGTTTCCACAACATGTTTTGCTTTGTTCATATAGAATATACATAACTTTAGTTAAATCAAAATCCACCGATAATGAAAGAATTCCCGAATCTAGTGTCAACTCAATAAACTAAGTAATAACTTAATCAAACACACCTTAAATTTTACAACAATTTCCACTAATCTCTCAACTTCACTAAAACTATAAATTTCATAAGAACTTTCATTAATTGCCTAATTAAAAAAACCCTATTTTTTAGAGAAGATATCGATTCATAAAAAAATTAACAACCGCAACTTCAAGAAACAAAAAATCATTCAAGAAAATAAAAGAATCGAACCTCAAAGGCAGGCTTTTTCGAAAAAAGGAAGCAAAGAGTCTATGAGTGCCAAAGGCAATGAAGCGTTCCGAGGGATCCATAAGCTTCGACAACCAACCATGCCTTGTTGTTTGTGGTGTTGGAAATAGGGTTCCGAATCACAAACTGAGGTTGATCATACGGGGAGACGCGGGTGCACCTTTGAAACAACCCCTTGTAAGCAGAATGGGTATTGTCAAAAAACTCCAAACAGGCCACAAAGCAAATGAGAACAAGCAATAAGAAGGCACCCCAATAGGGTTAATATAGTAAAGCAGGAATACTTGAGAGGTCCAATTTCTCATCAAATTTCAAATTTTTCCTAAGAAATCAAACTTCAAAATGAACCCACGACAAAAAATGAGATAAGCTCATAGGAAAAAAAAACAAACAAAGAAACACTCATTCAGACAAAATTCAAGACGACACCCTTACGACTTCATAGACAACAAAGAGATTCCTAAAACAAAACTCATATGCATTTCATTAACCCAAGTTCAGATATTAAAAAAAGAAACAAAAAAACATGTACAAACATAAGCTCTCTATATTATGGATCGAGAGCTACCTTTCATTTTTGTGGAGGAAGAGAAAAGAAGAAAGCAGAGGATGAGACATGGGTGTGGTGTTTTCATGGAGGAAGAGGAAAGAAAGAGCGGGTGAGAGATGGGTGTTTTAGGCTTTTACAACTTTTCATTTTAAGTACTAGTCTCATTTTCGTTCCCTCCTTATTTGGCACATTTGTCCTTAAAAAGGTGATATTTTGGACCATTTAATGACAATTTTTAAAAATCTTCACTAAAAGCTCTACTTTTAGTGACAAAAACATGACTAAAGGATCCACTTTTAGCGACGATTTCAAAATTAGTTACAAAATGTTGACCTTTCTAAATAGCTCTCTTTTGATGACAATTATTAAAATCATCGCCAAAGGTTAGCGAAAAAAACATAACCAATTGCCTATTTTATTATAGTGTTTAGTGACAATTTTTAAAATCGTAGCCAAAAGATTAACTTTTAGTAACTTTTTTTTTAAATCATAGCTAAATATCGATATTAGGTGGTGATTTTTAAAACCGTCATGAAAAATAAACTTTTTAGCGATTATTTTACCTACATTTTTTAAATAGTAGCAAGAAAAAATGTAGCCTTTTCCTTCCTTTGTTGTAGTGAGGTACAGCAGAAGCTCCAAGGGTCGATGACATCTATGGAGGCGTAGCAATTACATGAATATTATTATTGCTGCTTGTTGTACCTACACCTATAGCTGTTTCCCAATATTACATAGACAGGCATTCGATCATCATTGCTGGCTATAACTAGTAACCAGTCTGTCCATCCTTGATGAACCCAAGTCCAAGTGTATCATTCAACGTAATCTTTGAGAAGATTCTCAATTTTTTATTGACTGCAGAAGTCCCAAATTCCTTTCAAGCAATTATATACATATAAAACTTAAAACAATTCTGTTAAATAAACATGCCAAGGACTTGATGTTTACAATGTTAAAATAATGTTTCAGTCATTACATATTGTAAACTAGTGATGAAGTGTGGAGACCACCCAACAACCTTTGATTGGCTCAATTGACATCGGTTCCATCTTTCTGATTGGAACTATAACAGGTTTCATGTCCTGTAATAATTGAGGAAACGAGAAAATCGTGAATGGTGATGGAGTTGTTTAGTGATACCGAGAGAGGATCGAGATTAATGAGAAGCAGAGACCCCACACGCCTTGTTCATGTCTTAATCTAAGCTGACTTTGAGCAGACTCATGTTTGTTGTATAATTCATTCAATAATATATACATAAAATAATAATAATAAAGAAGACTTCATTTTTTCTTTATTTTTCTGGTGCTTTGGCTCCATGCACACGGCGTTTGATGCTTTTCTTGTTTCTTTTTCATTCCTCATTCGAGCATCCAAACCAAAGCCCTCTGTCCCTCTTCACTCGTTAAGACCGTTACACACATGCACTTGTACGTTTTCACACATACGTATGTGGAAGTTTTCGTTTATATAATTGGCTAATCTGTTTTTTTATTAGGGTGGAGCCGTACTCCTTTTCTGTTAGAGTGTTAGGTGTAAATTGAATAAACAATTGAATATAATAATAATTTATAAATTACATATTTTAAATAATTATAGAAATGGGTAATTCCGAATATTATTAGATCTTTTCGGATCCCACATATCAGTAGAATTTTTATTAGGTTGTTATTGTTGTTGTCATATTTTAAATAATTACTCTAGAAATTAATAACTTATATATAATTTAATAATTATACGTAATAATTATTACGTAATCTTTTTAGATCCATGGAAACATATTAGTTAATTTTAAGTGTAAGCATTTTCTTACGACAACTTTACAAAAACGACAACAATATTTATTATGAATCCCGTTAAAACTCGAGGTCTGAAGGAGTCCAGTAATAGACAGTATTACCCTTAACTAGTAAAGTGATTGTATCGAAAAGTTTGAGAAATATTAAAGTTTTTTTTGGTAATTTGATATTGTAATTAATAATATCATTTAAGTTATTAATATTTGATTATATACATGCTCTTCGCTCTTCAACCATTAAGGTTCATTATCGTTTCATCTCAGATCTGCCCCACAGTTACCTTAGCAATCAAACAAGTGCCGGCGACCGACAGTACTAAGAAGGTTAGGTGTATGGGTATCTTAAAATATCAGAAACGGCCCTGATTAGGTCTATTATTAGATGATTATTGTTGTTTTTATATTTTATTAATCAATATCATAAAAAATCAATTAATTTTTTTAAAGTGAGGGGCTACAAAAGAAATTGATAAAATATGAATTAAAATAATTAGATCTTCTCAAGCATGCATATTAATAAATATGTGAAAATAAATTTTTTTCTAAATTTTTTGTTTCATTTGAACTTCTACATTTATATTTAAATATTAATATGAGAATAAATAATTATCTTAATATTTGATTTTTACAATAAGATTAAGATTTACTATGAAATGATTTATATTCATAATATATATAATTATTTTAAACCTAATTATATTTAAATTTTTAAACTTTTTATTCAAAATATAATAATGTCTCATAAAATTAACCTATTTCATATTCAATATAAATTATAAAATTTTGAAAATTTTATTTAAGATTATAACATTAAAATTTACTTTTACTTGACATTTTACTTACTAATATGATATAATTTATATATTATAACACATAAGAAATTATTATATGTAAACTAAAAGTAAAGGCACATATATACTAAACAAAGACATTATAAGATTATTTTAGTAGAAACAATAATTGCATAATATATATAATTTAAATAAAATTAGAACTTAAAATTATAATTTAAATAATTTCAGGCATTTTTGCTAGTTTTTATGATTTTAGATGAATGATTGTTAAATGTTAGACCCTATAATGCTGAAATAGACAAACAGTAACTGAATAAAGATATGATGAAACCAAGACAACAAAACATGAAGCTTGGCCTTAACTCAACGTGTTCCCAAGCTTGGAGTCTTGCAGGTCAGGATGAAAACAACACAACAACAGCATTTATAGCAAATATTCGACTGACCATCTTCTTTTTTCCATGATATTATCATCTCGACAAATAAATACTACATTTTTGACTCCTAGAACACTACTTATTGGAGGACAATTAAGCTACATTGAGACCTGTGGAAAGGACATGGTTCCTAGAATTTCTCACCGAGGGTCACTGTTCTGTTGTCTTTTCTTTGGCCTAAGTTAGACTGAAACCTTGTGGGTTTGAGATGGGACATTACGGGTTTATTTTATTTGACATATTACAGAAAACAGCAAAACGAAGGAGCAACAGCCGAATGATTATTCCATTTTGATTAGGGTAGCAATGACTATCCTGGTTAAGGCTGTAATCAAAAGGCTGTGGAGACGAGTGGAGGGATATGCTTAACTGCACGTTTATGTTCTAAAATTCGGACCGGTCATTAAATCGGTGATTTTACTGGTTACTGGTTTGATCGGTTCGACCGGTTCAACCACCGATCGAACCGGTGTGACATAATAATTATGAAATAATTATAATTAATTATATATAATATTAAAAATATTTTAAAAAATTCAAAAAATAAAAAAATAAAAAAAATAATTATCCGACCGGTCAATTGACCGGTTTTGACCGGTTCAAACTGGGTCAATTGGAGACCGATTTTGAAGCATCAATCGGACCGGACCATCGACCGATCACCGGTCAGACCGATCGGACCGGCCGGTCCGGTCCGAGTTTTAAAATCATGCTGCACGTAGTAAATTAATTTAATTGATGTCCTCACCTAAGAAACAAAGAGATATACAAGGACAAGAACTTCATTATATAGCAATCAAATTAAGGTTGAACAATTAATATTTAATTATAGGAAGGAAAGTTGGAATATTTTTGCTAATTGAATGTTCAATTTGTTTAATTTTGAGACAAAATGGAATTAATACATTTATTTAAATCTAATTATTATATTAAGAAACACAATAATGTTTAATGTTTTAAAATTTTCAAATAAACTCATGGAATCATAAAAATGAAAGATTTGGCCTTCATTAAGAAGCAAAGTATATGTCTAATCATCATAATTAACAGTCTTTGCCCATACTTTATTCAATTAAAGATCAAACATTATGCATTTTAATTAAATAAGGGGTTAATTGAATATTCTAAAACCAACTAGAGTTATATTACATTTCTTAGGAGGTGCTTGTTTCATCGGTTAGGAATGAATCAATGAATCGAATGAATAACAGGTGGTTGGTTTTATAATATGATTATAGGAGCAATATTTTCATGTCTCACTTTTGAGGAGATCCCCATAATATGAGAGAAATTAGTTTCATTCCTGACCCCATGGTAAGTGTTACAGGTATGATGGTCTTTGTTACGATCATAACAAGTTCTAGTCACACTTGTGACTTACTTTTTGTAAATTAAATATAATTAGTTAAAATATAAATAATTAATTAATTTAATATAATTGATTAAAATATAATTACTTAATTAAAATATAATTAATTAATTAAAATATAATTAATTAATTAATTACAATCGTCATCATTATCATCACACCTAGTTGAATCTCGCACTAATGCAGAGTTTTAGGAGGTCTAATAGTAAACAGTCTTACTCCTACAGAGTAGAGAGGTTGTTTCCGATACATTCACATGCATATATGACATGAAGAGTTTAAAAGGAAATAAAGCGGCTAGGTACATAAGAAATAGATAAATAATTAGAATAAAGTAATAATAAATAGTAAAATAGAATTATATAATAATAAAAGTAAAAATAATACTAATAATATTAATGAATAAAATGGATAAATAAAATGAAACTAAAATAAAATGCTAACAACTTATTAATAAGATGCCCAGCTTGCAATAGGATACACATGGCAGGAGATTCACATACACATCTGGCTTTACAAACAATCATAATAAAGACGCATTCAAGAGTTAAAAGCAATTGTCAGAATGTATGTATTTAAGAAAAATGAAATAACTAGATGGTGATAGAAATATCGTTACCAGAGCCTTTTCAAACGCACGTAACCTGATACTGGCAATTCAGAAACGAGCTCGCTCCTAAATTTAGGAAACCTCCACTTTACCACGCACCTATAAGAAAATATGTGAAAGAAAACAACAGTCTAATGACAAGTGAAAAGGAACTGAGTATCCTATCCTCACAAGGAGCTAGAACCATGCTACTAATAACCATCAACTGTATACTGTCACCAACATATAATAACACTAAGATTCTAGACTCCAAGCGAAGGTGGTAACCATACCCCATAATGGAGAACAAAAGCAGCTTGATCCATGTGATGGATTCACAGTTGGAAGGTGAAAAAAATAAATAAATCTGATCAGGTTCAACTTCAACTTGTCCCACCACCAGGATATGACAATAGTATCCCCTCCTCCTTCACCCTATTGTTCACCAACAAAAACAACCACACAGACGTAAAGACAAAGCCAATGTCTTCGACTATTTTCACTTGCAACTAAAGACACACTTTTTTTATTAATCTAAACACAAAGAAATTCTAAAGAGAGGAAAAGAAACAAAAGCATAGCCCAAAAAAAAGGGAGAAGAAACACAATTGTAGCAGCAAGAAAACCCAAAAATCAAAATCAAATTCACTTTAACACAATAGGTAGACCGGACACAAGATGGAAGAAGATGGAAGAAAAAATATGGAAAATCACAAAACCTAAGAGAAGGCGCAATATGAAAAAAAGTGGAGCATTTTTATAGTCACACGAAAACCCCAATCAGAAGCTCCCAAATCGAAGATGACAATAGAGGTTGAATAACTAAACTAAAAAACTTGACCCAAAAACTCAAGAACTGGAGTTAAGACCAAGCAACCGAGATAAGAATCACTAAAATCAAAAGGCCTATGAAAACACTGATGCGCTCATGAAATAAAAAAGAAAGAAAGATCCAAACTTTGAGGAAGATATAACTTGTGGCTAACATGTCTCTGAGAAACCAAACATAAATTAAAGAATGAAACTTTAAAGGATATAATCCCATTTTCATTACCATTGTAAAGAAAACAAGGATAATGCAGGAAGTGGATCAGCTAGCTTCTTCGATCTTTATCGAGTAGGTGAGATATAAGTAGGTGGACAATGTTAGATTATTTAATGGCCCATATCACTTATAGATTTGAGTCCAATGAACAGAGCCCAAGATAATGGTTATTAAGTATTAAAGCCTTAATCTCAAATGGGTCTAAGACTCTTTTCTTCTCTCTTTCAAAAATCAACATGATGGTTGGATGTTCATAAGTTTCAGAAAATTATCAAAGAGGTTTCTAAACCATTGAAGAAACAAATCAGAGAAGAAAAGAAGAGAGGGAATCAATCCTTACAAACACTATCATAGATTCAGGTATGATTTAATAAATCGATCCACAAAAGTCTAACAATTGGTATCAGAGTAAGGTGTTGCATTATTTGTTGTCTGCCTTCATCAAGTATTTGTTTCATTTCTGTAATGGTTGTTTTCTATATTTTTAATGGCATTGCTTTCTTTATGATAATGTTTGTAAGGATTTCTATGTTTGTAAATAAGAACATAGAAATAGAAACGAATCGTAATTTTTTGATAAATTTCGATGTTGTTTTCAGATGTTAATAGAATTCGTTTTCTAAAAACTTGAAACCCATTTTCAATGCTTAATCGAAACAAAATATAGATGGATGGACTGAAGCAAAATATTAGAGTAAGAAACTCACATGGGTTTGTTTCATTGTTTTGACCACTGAATAAGTAAAAGGTGGATGTCGAGCCAAGAGAGGATTCTGGAAAGGAATTGCAAGAAGTATCCATGAAAGAAAGAAGGTGTTAGACTATAAAAAAAACACAGATGAAACCAGCGTGTGGCATCGCTAAAGGAAGATGAACGCGCGTGCCTCACATGACAATAACGACCAGGGTAGGCGCGTGCTATGCAAGCACTTGTCGAATCAATTTTTTATTTTTGTTTAAAATTTTTTATGGGTTTGAAAATTGGTCTTACTTAAGGTATTTTATTTTGGGTCATAACTCATAATTCATTAATTAATTGATAATTTAAATTAATTAATGAAGTGATCAATTAATTAATTTGATCAATTAATTAATTTAGGTTTATATGCATCAAAGTTGCGCATATGTTTGCTATGCATAATATAATTTTGTGTCATATTATGTTTTAATTGGTACTTTGACCATTTATATTATGCCATGCTTGGAATTACATTATTTTTTCTTATTATATGTTGCATGTGCTACATAACATTACGGTAATTTAGAATAGTTTGTTCACTAAAGTGACTAAACTAATTAAATTAAATTTTACCATGTATGATAATTGTCTTATTAAATGTTTATTGCATGGAAAGCTTATTAGTCACCAAAGTGGCCTAACTTGAAAATATTAATTATTTAATTGTGAATGTTACAATTGTTCATTATGATATGATGCTAAAATGACATAAAAGTTAAAAGGACTTTATCAACATATTTGATTAATATGATTGTATATCTAAAGATAACATACAGGTTGACTAGAATATAATTAATTGTCCATTATAGTGAACTATACTTGCATCAAAATAGGTTACAGCTATGTATTTAAATTTCACCCAAAGGAGAATTTAAATGTATAGTCAAAGTGTATTAGTTAGTTTGAATCCATTTAGGTTTACTCAAAGCATTAATATGTGAGTTATATGTTGTGTTTGCAGCATCTACTAATTTTTTTGCATTAGAAAATGGGCCAATCAAGTCCAAAGGTATGAATTATGCGAATTGGTCCGAACAACTCCAGTTCCAACTGAGTTTGAACTTGGCCATAGTTTCAGACGCAAGGCTCGCAACCATAACTGAGACTAGTTCTGAAGCTGACAAGTCTTATTATGAGGGTTGGGAATGGTCTAATAGGTTGAGCTTGAATTTGATGCGAATGATGATCGCTGAAAATGTAAAGTCGTCAATGCCTAAAACGGACAATGCAAAGAAGTTCATGTTGAAGCTTAAAGAATACTCCCAATTTGATATAGCTGATAAGTTCATAGTAGGGACTTTAATGAGTGAGTTGATGACCAAAAAATTTAACTAGTCACAGCCTATTTATGATCATATAACATATATATCAAATCTAGCTGCAAAGCTGAAATTCATAGGTATAGATGTAAGCGAATCCTTCCTTGAACAGTTCATTATCAACTCACTTCCTCTTGAGTTCAACCAGTTCCAGGTGAATTATAACACCATTAAGGAAAAATGGAACCTTCAGGAGATTAAGGCCATGTTAGTTCAGGAGGAAGAAAGATTGAAGAAAATAAAGTAACACTCCATTCATCTCACGTTTTATCAAGGAGATAGTAGCAGCAAGAATAAACCAGGAAAGAAATTCAAAGATAAGGACAAAGCTCTCAGCAAAATTAATGAGGGTTTTATCTATAAAGATAAAAGGTATCACTTCTGCAAAAAGCCTGGTCACTTCAAAAAGGATTGCCCTAAAAGAAAGGCTCGGTTCGAAAAGAAAAGGTACATACTATATCTCAGTATGTTTTGAATCAAATCTTATTGAATACCTAATAATATTGGTGGTTAGATTCTGGTGTAACTACTTATGTGTCTCATGTTAAACAGGGATTCCTTTCAATCCAGACCATAAACGGAACTAAAAGTTATTGTATATTGGGAATAAAATGAAGGCACGAATAAAGGGCATTAAGACATACAAATTGATCTTAGACACTGGGTATCTCTTGGATCTAAACAAAATGTCTTTATAATCCTGACTGTGCTAGGAATTTAGTTTCTGTTGCAAAGTTGGATGATGATGGTTTTAACTTTAAGATTGGAAATCGTGTGTTTTCTTTATATAAACACGAGTACTATTGTGGTTCTGGTACTTTAATTGATTGTTTATATCGTTTCAATCTTGATGTTGATTTTGTTGAATCTCTATTTCGTGTTGACCATATTATAAGAAATAAACGTAGTGCATATAAGAAATGTTATGCTTTTTGTGACATAAAAAATTAGGTCATATATCCAAGAAAAGGGTACAGAGATTAGTGAAAAATAAAATCTTACCTCAATTGGATTTTACTGATTGGATATATGTGTGGATTACATTAAAGCTAAGCAAACTAAACATATATCAAGGAATCTAGCCACAAGAAGTAGCCAATTACTTGAATTAATACACACTGACATCTATGGTCCTTTCGACGTTCTTTGGGGTGCCAAAAAATATTTCAATACCTTTATTGATGACTTCTCATGACATGGTTATATTTATCTGCTACATAAGAAGTCTCAATTTGTAGACATCCTTGAGGTGTTCATTAATGAGACAGAAAGGCAATTAGATAGAAAAGTAAAGATAGTGAGGTTTGACAGAGGTAGTGAATATTATGAAAAATTTGATGAAAGTGAACAATTTTCAGGTTCACTTGTAAAGTTTCTTGTAAGTCGAGACATATGTGCACAATATACAATGTCTGATACACCACATCAAAATGGTATAGCTAAAAGGCAGAATCATACTCTTATGGATATGGTTAGGAGTGTGTTAAGTTATAGTATTGTATCTTTATCATTGTGGATGCATGTATTAAAGACCGTTGCATATCTGCTTAATAAGATTCCTAGTAAGGTAGTTCCTAAGATACCTTATGAACTGTGGACAGAAAGGAAACCTAGTTTACGACACCTTGACAGTTGAGGTTGTCCGACAGAGATAAGGCTATATAATCTATATGAAAAGAAGCTTGATGCGAGAATCGTTAGTGGTTATTTCATCGGCTATCTTGAAAAGTCAAAAGGATATAGATTTTATTGTCCTAATCATAGTACGAAAATAGTTGAGTCTAGTAATACACAGTTCATTAAGAATGGTCCAATCAGTGGGAGTAGAGAACCGTAAAAAGTGGATATTCAAGAGAGTCGAGTAGAAACTGCTACATCAAATGTAATTCCTCCGGTGGTTATTCCTCTTGTTGCATCACAAATACGCAATATACCAGAACAACAAATTAATGTTCTAATTCCATAAATTGAACATGTTAATGAAGAACCAGCTAATGATGTTCAAGTTACAAATGATCAAGTGATATCATAAGAAGTAGCATTACGAAGGTCTGTAAGGCAGAGAAGACTAAATATTTCGAGTGACTATGAAGTTTACTCACTTGAACATGAATGTGACTTGAGCATTGATCATGATCCAATCTCCTTCAAACAAGCAATAGAATGTAGCAATTTTGAAAAATGGTTCAATGCTATGAAAGAAGAGTTGAAATCGATGGATGACAACAATGTATGGGAGTTAGTTAAGTTGCTAGAAGGTGCAAAGCAAGTGGGTTGTAAATAGGTCTTTAAGACTAAATGTGACTCACAAGGCAACATTGAAAGATATAAAGCCTGACTTGTTGCCAAAGGTTACACTCAAAAGGATGACATTGACTATAAAGAGACCTTCTCTTTAGTTTCAAAGAAGGATTCTTTAAGAATTATTATGGCCCTGATGGCTCATTATGATTTAGAGTTTCACCAAATAGATGTAAAGACCACTTTTCTAAATAGTAACTTGGAAGAAGAAGTTTATATGGATCAACCGGAAGGTTTCGTGACCACAAGAAAGGAACGATTAGTGTGTAAATTAAAAAAGTCAATATGGATTGAAACAAGCTTTTCCGCAATGATATCTTAAGTTTAATGACATCAATACATCTTATATTTTTGTAGAAAACACCGTTAATCGGTATATATATATGAAGATTAGTGGGAGCAAGTTCATTATATTAGTCCTATATGTTGATGATATCCTTCTTATTGCTAATAATATGGTTTTGTTACATGAAGTAAAGAATGTTTTCTCTAATAATTTCAATCTGAAAGATATGAGTGAGGCATCTTATGTGATAGGAATTGAATTATTCCGTAATAGATCATAAGGATTGTTAGGATTGTCTCAGAAAGGTTATATCAAGACAGTATTAGAAAGATTTAAAATAGAAAATTGCTCCGCAGGGATAGTTTCAATTCAAAAAGGGAACAAATTTAGTCAAATGCAATGTCCACGAAATGATTTGGAACGTACGAAAATGGAGTCTATTCCTTATGCGTTAATAGTTAGGAGCTTAATGTATGCTCAAACATGCACTCAGCTAGATATCAGTTTTGGTGTCAGAATGCTAGGCCAATATCAAAGCAATTCTTAAATGGACCACTGGAAAGCTGCAAAGAAAGTTCTTATATATTTACAAGGCATAAAGGACTATATGCTCAAATATAGAAAATCAACTCATCTCGAAGTGATAAGTTACTCGGATTCAAACTATGCCGGTTGTGTAGACTCATGAAAATCTACATTCGGTTATATATTTTTATCAGTTGGAGGAGCAATTTCGTGAAAAAGTAGAAAGCAGTCCGTCATTATTACTTCCACTATGGAGGCTAAATTTTTGACATGCATTGAGGCTATGATTCATGGATTGTGGTCGTGGAACTTTATCTTAGATCTTGATATTGTCGACAGTATTAATAGACCGTTAAGAATTTATTATGATAATTCTGCAACTGTTTTCTTCTCTAAGAATGACAAGTATTCAAATGGTGCGAAGCACATGGATTTGAAGTATTTGTCTGTGAAAGAAGAAGTGCAAAAACATAAAGTGTCAATTGAGTATATTGGTACCGATCTAATGATAGCGAATCTGTTAACTAAAGGCTTATCGGCCAAAACATTTATTAGCCATGTTAAACAAATGGGTATTATAGATAAGTCCTTGTTAGCATAACGTTCTGACATGTATATATACATATAATTGTTTCGCTCAAATTGTTATGACATTTGTGAATTCAATTACAATCATATTTTTCTCACTTATTTATTATCCATATTATGTTGTATACAATAATTACTTCTATGAGATAACAATTACAAAATTACCCACTTAAAGTTTTATGAGTTGAGTTGATTATGTGATACATGGAAGGAATCATTGATTTATAACTTGTGACCGTCATGATCCCATCATGTTAATTCAATTAAGGATGACTTGATCGATTCTATGTATTGTGTGCACTTACAGTTTTATTATTGAATCACTAAGTCGTAATATGGGCCAAGTAGAAGATTGTTAGATTATTTAATGGCCCATGTCATATATAGATTTGAGTCCAATGAATGGAGCTCAAGATAATAGTTATAAGGTCTGAACCATTAAAGAAACAAATCAAAGAAGAAAAGAAGAGACGGAATCAATCCTTACAAGCACTATCATGAATTCAGGTACGATTTAATAAATCGATCCATAAAAGTCTAACAAACAACGAAGGGGAAACCTTATATAAAAAGCAGAGTATTAAGAAATAGCAATGAACAGTACTCATAGATTGAGCATTTCTTCTTCCTTGCCAGATTTAAGATGCGATCCCCCTACCTGTTCTAGTAGAAAGTTGATCTTTGACAGTCAACTATGGATTAAAAATCAATATAGAAACTAGAGATCTAGAACAAAAATACCCCCTCGTCGTTCATATACATGGCTGAAGAGTGGGTTTAGGTGGACAACGAAGGGGAAACCTTACTAACATAGAAATGAGAGTATTGAGAAATAACAATGAACAATGCTTACAGATTGAGCATTTCTTCTTCCTCGCCAGAGCTGAGATGCGATCTCCCTACCTATTTTAGTGGAAAGCTAATCTTTGGCAATCAACAATGGATTCGCTGACTGCAATAAATCAAATCTATGATGCTTTCAGAGGCTTTTTTTAAATTTAGAATATGCAATAGTAGTTAAAATATATTATATTTTAGCAATTAATTATATGTTTCTCTTTTTTAGCAATTAAATATAATTAATAAAATATATGAAAATTTGATGTAAAACAAAAATTTAACAAATTTTTATTTCTCAAAATTTTAATAAAATTTTTTCTTAATATTTTAAACAAATCAACCACTATTAATAATATTGATAATCATTCATTTCTCTTAACCAACCATCATAATTATAATGATTATATCCATTCTCATTCTTTATTATATTCATTTACATTTCTATTACCATTCTTTCATTTGAACTAACCACTCCTTAGTAAATATTAATTATTTCTTCCATTCTTCTAACCTAGATAGAAGAAGATAGACACTAATGTTTTATGTTAAAGAAATTTGTCAAAGATGACCCTTAAGGGGTCATTTAGTTCCACTTCTGTTTTTTATTGTGATTTTTAGTTAATGTTTCTGTTTTTAATTTATGTTTTTCTATCAAATAAAAATAAATTTTGTTTAGTTTTTAATGTCAATATAATTATATGTCTAACGATGATTATATATCAGATAAAACTTAAATGTAAACTATTTTTAATTAATTAAATTTATTTTAATCTCTTATATAATATCCATTAATAAATTGTTAGTAAAAATCATTTTATTTTTATTAAAATAAATAATTTGAAATTATTAGATCAAATTATTTATAATTTATTAAATATATAATATTAAATTAAATTATTCATATTTATTATTAATAATTAATATATTAAATAATATATTTAATTGATAGTAAATCAGATTATAAAAAACATAAACAGAAAAAAATACTTTTTATTTTCATAAATTTTAAAAATCGGAAGAAACCAAAACTAAAAAACACTAAAAACTCAAACTTTTTTTTTTACTAAATTTGAAAACAAATATAGAAAATAAAAAACATAAATAGAAACAAAGGACCCTTAATTCTTACTCCATTATCAGAAAATGAACACATTCTTGTGCATGCCGTCGTTTCATAATAAAATAGCCAGATATTCTAGTTTATTATCATTTTTCCAATGGAAAAAGTTCAACTCGAGAATTTCCTGCTAAAGATGTTGAATTCTTCTCATAGAAATATTCGTAAGGACAAAAGTTGCAAGCAATAACTCTAATTTCTTTTTCTTGAATTTTAGATATTAAAATCAGGGCCATTGGTGTTGCCATTATCTTAAGCTACAAGAAAACAACCGAAGAGTCAAATGGATTATGTTCCAATGGATTATAGCTCTTGTATTTATGATCAAGATAAGCTCATGATCATTTAATTAATTAATTTTATGAGAGAACTAACTTACCCTATATAAGCTTTCAAATCCTACGCTCTCAGACAGTTTTGGTCGATAACATCGCTGGTTAAGTGATTCCTTCTCTAGGCTTGTTTCTCAATTCCCACCATCAACAGGAAAACTAAAACTTCCTTACTATGGAAACCAAAGGAAGCTCTGATATTCGACTACCTCCAGGATTCAGATTCCATCCATCAGACGAGGAGCTTATAGTCCATTACTTGAAGAACAAAATTACTTCACATCCACTTCCAGCCTCCATTATTGCTGAGATTGATCTTTGCAAATACGATCCATGGGAGCTACCAAGTTTGTACACCTATCCCACTTGTAGTCAGCTTTAAGGGTTTTAAATCTCACCAACCTTTTGTCAATTTCATTCGTTTTACTTAAAGCAGTCTCTCTCTTTCTGTGCTTTGAATAGAGAAAGCTGCATTCGGAGAGGATGAATGGTACTTCTTTACACCAAGGGATAGGAAGTATCCTAATGGAGCCAGACCCAATAGGACAGCTTCTTCGGGTTATTGGAAGGCCACAGGAACAGATAAACCGATATTTTCTTCCACCGGGAAACTGAACATTGGTGTCAAGAAGGCTCTTGTGTTCTACAAAGGACGACCTCCGAGGGGAGTTAAAACAGACTGGATCATGCATGAATACAGATTGCTTGAGCTCGACACCACTTTCTTGAATCCAAAGAAAAAAGAGGCTATGAGGGTACGTAAAAACAATCAAATTGCACTCATAATCTTCACTTTGATGATTTCTTCAACATGTGCTGGACCCCAATTCCATATATTTCATCTTCTTTTGTTGCAGTTGGATGATTGGGTGCTTTGTCGTATTAGGCAAAAGAGTGTTCCTATAAACTTTTGGGAGCATCAAACTAGCCTTAGTTTTGAAGGGTCTGCAGGCTACATCCCAAAAGTGAATGAACTACGGCAGACCAATAACAAGAACTCTAACTTCGATATGATAAAAAAAGATTGCCCCATGTTACCTTACATCTTTGCCTCTCAAGCTTTTCCTTGCATAAATGGGAATGTTGCAAGTTTTAGTTTCCAGAGTACAGATAAGGATTGGACTTATGAGGAAAATTCAGTTGACAAGAGCTTGCAATTTTCAGTTACACCTTCCGGTTTCCTGGAAAGAAATGACCAGCTTGACGATTGTATCCTACCGATCAATAGGCAACTGGAGGAACATACGGTGGAAGAGGAAGCTGCAATATCTATCAGTAATGACGGTACGGATGTAAATTTATGTGGAACGGAGCAGTCAGAGGGCAGCTATTTGAGTCCTAATCAATGGAATTCCTTGATGCAATATCAAGAGCTTGACAACTTACGACTTCACTGAAAGCAATTAGATCAAATTAACGAAAAGGGCATTTAAAATAACTTACACAGACTGTTGTGCTGGTTAACACCAGATAGAAATCTGAGACAGTCTGACTACGGAAAAAATTAGAGAAATCTGTTCGAGACTATCTGGGTTCGGTGGCTTCTAAACATTCCCTGTATATACGTTGTAAACTACTAGGAGTCGTTGCTGAGGCTTGAGAGCTCTGGGGAAGCTTCTAAGCTTGTGACACCCGTGAATTTGTACATAAAACGCTGTGGATGGTCTCAATGAAATGATTAGGATGGTGTACATATTGCCCTTTGGCAAAAGGAGAAGAAAAGTAGAAACTGATAAAGATCGTGATACATTTTAATAGTATGTATACATTGGACTGCTTGCATCTAAAGCCTAAAACAAACTTTCATGGATATGTGTGCATACTTGTAAGTGTTTTCTTTTTTCTTGCTTATTTACTATCCCCAGTTTTTGGAACTTAATTCCTTAACCTAATCTGACTATGAAGTTCGAAGCATTTCCTGAAACAACGCTCTTGCTCTCTGTACTAAGCGAATCTTAGTCATTGGCCACAAATACCTATTGATAGGGGCTTTGTCAAGTCTACGACATTCCAAGAGCACCTTAGAAGCAAAGACAATCCAAACCCGTACCAGTGGAAAATAGGGAATTCTAATTACTTAAGTAAGCTAGAAAAGTATTTATTGGTACAGGCAAGAGTGACTTATAAGCCATACCGAAATTGAAAACGAGTCATCAACTTAATGGGATCTTATAGTGATAATGGTATTTCAGGTCCACATCCTATGGCATGTTAAGACGTGACAAATAATTTCTTTGTAATCCCGAATAATTAAAACAACACTTAGTCAGCTGCATCATAGGAATGGTAAGTTCTTGTTTTTTTTTGTCTGTGTGTGTATGTATGTTTCCGTGAATGTGCTTCACGTAGCAGGAAGATGGTACGTTCATTTTACTGGGCAGTGCACTTACCCGTGTAACATGCGAAAAGAAGGAAAAACGTGATCCATGCAAACACTGTTTCCACATTAAAACACGACAAAACTTGTGTCACCGGTGCTACCATGTCAATTTACTACGCATGGGAAGTTCAACGAAGCCAATCAAAGTAAAAGTTGACGCTGTAAATCAGACCAATGAAGTATCGACAGCTTGCACACACACCAAGGTTATGAAATTAAAGTAGAAAATAGTGACATACAGCCTTAGAGGTATAAACAAAACCATTTAATAATCAATAATATGGATCAAATGATAAGCAACCATGGTCAAGTGCGAAAGTTGACTGCAAAGATGATGCACATGAAAACACAACGAACAAACTTCACAGGAAGTTCTCAAAATATATTATTACACCTGACACAGGCTAGCCCCACCAGACTCCGGAATAGGTACAGTAGCGGCTTTTGACATCTCATTTCCTCAGAACACTACATGCAAGCAAAACATGCCATGTCAGGGGACTTTCAAACGACTGATCAAAAGAAACTAGAATTTGCTATCCAAATATTGAACAATAAATTATCGCAAAGTCATCAGAAACCAAGATATAAGAGAAAGGACTACGCAAGTATTTTATGATACAAGGAAATCAGCAGTGAAAACTATGCAAAAGTGTTGTTGATTTAGTTTCTTAAACCCATCTGCGTGGAAGCACATATGTCTAGATTCTTTAGATAAATTAACTAACTTTGCTGGTATAAGCAATGAATCGAACAGAATCAAAAGCTAACACCACCAAGTACTCTGGAATTCCAATCTCCATATCTCATTGTTATTTGAATGGCAATACCATGATCGCTCAAACAAAACAGACAGGATGTCTTATAACATAAAGCAGTTGTACATGTTGGCAATCTATTGTCCTATGATCCCAATCGTCATCAGTAGAATACTCAATTCTTTTTTATTCTAATCTTCATTCATATTGAAAAGAAATCAATATTATGGTATGTATAATTAAAATATCTCTCTTGTTTTCAGAAAAAGAAAATCCATATTTTATCAGTTTTTAATTTGCACTTTCTCTAACTAACAAGAAAAAGTAACCCTCCACTTTTCAAGAATTACTGATATTTGCGTTCATTCTTCATTATCTGTCAATTACCGATATCAAGACCCAGTAAGCCATTTGATCATCAAATTCCCTTTTTATTACTAGGAAATCAATTTCAAGAATACTTTAACGAAATGACTCATATAACAATGAATACAGGCAACATGCATATTCTTCAGCTATTTATGATAGTAATGTGAACTTACTTGTACAAATAGGCAGCAATACCCAGAATTATGCACATTAAAACAATATCAATGCAGAAATTTCGACTAGACCTCAACTGCAAAGAAAAAAAGCTTGGTAAGTGCATAAAAGCTAACTCGCAAATACACATCTCAAAGAATAGTGAAAAACTATATTCTGTTATTTATAGAGCTCAACCACCTGATTAACAGTATCTTTAAGTCTAACATTAGTATTCTTAAGGTCCGAAGTTGCCTTGTCCACCTGCAAGATGCGTGCAAAACACTTTATATGAGCTCTACTAAAATCACATGGCCTTCAAAAACTTGAAGAACATGCTTTTCACCTTAGTGTCAATTTCATCCACCAAAGGAACTTGCCTATCCAATTCCTGCACATATTGACAAGCGATGATTAAAAAATCGAATCGATTTGACCAATTAAACCATAAAAACTTTAAAACTATTAACTTTTCTGTTCGGTTTTTAACTTTCTGGTCCGATTTACTTTAATGACCCTTGTTACTAAAACTTGATCGGTTTATTAATTAATTGATCAATTTTCGCAAAATTAATCGATTTTTATAAACTAAAATAAAATAATTAATTTTCATTTAATAGTCTACATTTTTAATTAACCTTTAAATTAAGGACAGTCTCCTTCAATCATATTTCAAATTCTTTAATTTTATTCAATCTTTAATCGTTTTTATGACGATCTAATATCGGTTGAACTTTTTAAACCTTAAACCTCTTGTCTTACCGGTTTAACTTCTAATTTGATTTTTAAAACATTATTGAAAAGGGAGATAACAAACAAATAAATGTAGATCAGTCACTTATCACCACAATGTCTATACGTCTATATGTATGTTTCTATGCAGCATACATTGTAAGCAAGCACATCTAGATATACATGAGAGAGAGCACATGTGGAAGAAAACCTACCTCATTCATGTCATGTGCCATGTTTTTTAGAGTATCTAAACCTTCAGAAATCATTTCCAAACCTTGATCCTGTAAGAAAATTAAAAGTTACAATATATTAAACAATAGTCAAATATTAAAGAATGAGCAAGCAATTTAGTATCCTCAAGGTTGTAGAATAAGGCACAAACAAAATCAAAACCTAACATGGGACTTGCCTGCTTCATTCGACGCATTTCATACTCCTGCCTGAATTGACTTGATTGTTCACTTTCTTGAAAGTATTCATCATCAAATTGACCACCTATGAACAACAAGAAATATGTAAGAAAAATAGTCTAATAAACTGTTAAGAGTCTTGGCCCCAACAATGGAATGATCGAAGAGCTCAAATTTCTGGTCAAAATCTTGATGAATTGAACCTGAATCAAATTTGATGTCAGGACGGGAAGCTGAAGCTCCCCAACCTCCAGTTTGTTTTGGTGCTGCTGCAGCCCCATCTGGTATGGCTTGAATCCTGTCTGGCAATGCAAGGACAAGATCATTGCGAGCAGCAAGTTCTTCCGTTGAAAGCCCTTTAACCTGCCAATAGATTGTGTTAATCAAATTGCTCATGGCACAAAGTAGTCAATTTAAGAGGTCTAAAGTAGATTGAAGACAGGGGAAGGAAACAATCCTTTGAAGTTTCATTTGGACAGAAGACAAGCACAAAGAACAAATTTTCATTGCTTTCTTGAACATAGATTTCAAACAAAATATATAAAAAAAATTCAACATAAGGAACGATAATTTAATCTTCTAAGGATAGAAAGAAAAGTGATTCTAATTGGATAGCAAACTATCACAACAGCCCAACTACATTTCTTCCAAAATTAAAAAAATAATTAACTACAAATCACCCCTTTTGCCATCTAAATCAAAGACCTCGTCAAAAAGCCCAGACGGCAGACACAGAAACAATAAAAATCCATCTAAAAAATCAATTCCAAGTGACTCCTCTAACTCGTTCAGCTGAATGGACAACAAAAATGGAAAAATAATGAACTCAACAAAACTGTTCTAAGAAATCGCAAACACACCTTCTTAATTGCCAATCTCTGTAATTTAGGAACCTCCTCTAGCAGTTTAGCCTTGGTTCGACGAATCTCCGCGTTCAAAGCCACTGCCGATGCCTTATTTTTCTCCTTCGAAGCAAGCTCCGCTTTCTGTAAATTTCATTACTCAAAAGAAAGCACTAAATAAGATCGTTAAAGCTAATTCTCCGAAATCGGAAACTTCAGTCAACGAAGTCCACGACAAGAACTAGACTTTTGACCATTTTTTCTGCCAAAAACCACACATTTAAACTAAGCAGAAAACAAATCGGGAAAGTGGCCCGCCGGAGAATTAAAACAGATGGAGATCGAGGAGTGACCTGAAGTGCGGTCTCGATATCGGACTCGACGTCCGCGTAGAGGCGAGCGAATGCATCGTCGCCAGAGACATTCTGATCCTTCTGCTTCTCGACGTCGTACTTGTCGTACTTCTGGCAGATCGCGTCGACTCTCGTGAGAATGTCGATCACGCTCATCTTCCGAGCTCTTTCAACGCTTCAAAAGGTCAGATTCGTTGACTGTTCAGAATCAATTTGACACTCTTCCGCTTTGCTTCTCTAGTTTTCAGAGGCTGTTTGGGTCAGCCAGAAAGAAGTAGCAGGTGTGAAACGCTGCGGATTGAACTTTTCAAGACCAGGAAGGAGATGGTAGTAGACTCATAGCAGTTACAGGGTACAGCCTGTATCCCCAATTTCTCTTTTTCCTTTTATCTCTTCCCAACCGTTATCTAGACAATTTAAATTAAATTTAAAAAATAACATAAATGCTGTTTGTTTCAACTTTTGAACAAATAAATATTTTTTTATTGTAAAAGTTATTTTTTTTAAAAAAGTATTTGACTATAAATTTTTTTTAAAAAATAGAAATAACTTTTTTGAAAGTTAAAATACAAATTTTTTAATAAACTTAAATTCGGAGCTTTTTAAAAACACTTTTTTAGATAAAATTTGCAGATTAATTAATAAGCCTATTTTTTAGTCCCCTTTACTGTTAATATTTATTTTTGATATTATTCTTACTTATATTATAATCCATATAAAATATTTCGTTAGATATATTTTCATTTATATTTCATATGGTTTAAAATTATATAATAATGAATATATTGTGCTTTGCATATTGTTTAATATATTTTAAATAATATTTATATGCATAAATAATTTTATTATAAAATAAAATATAGTTAAAATTAAAAGTGCTTTTTATTTTTATATTGCTAAACAGTCTATTATATGAAGCTCATTCAAAAAAATTCTTTTTTAAATGACAGTCAAACAGTCAACTGATTTATTAGAAAAGCTCTATTAACAAAAGTTCTATTGAACAAAGCTCTACTGATATAATCCCATCCAAACAGGTACTAAATTACCTTCCTTTTCGTCTTGCGAAGGTCGCGGTCGACTGAGCTTATGCTCAATGTAAACTTTATCAGGTTCCATTTTGTTCCATTTGATATAAAGAATTTAAAATACATAGAAAATTAATCATCAACATAGACCAAAACACATAACTCAGTGTGCAAAAGATGTTATAGAATGGTTGTTTTAGTCTATAAGGATGGTTAGTTGCTAATTAATTTTTTATGTATACACCTAACAAAAAAGATTGTGTTACTCAAATTAGCAAAATATTAACATAATTGAACTTTTGAACTTAGTTGTTAAGATTACTAAATGTTTGTTACTTAATTGAAATTTTTGAAAGTTTAGACATTGAATTAAAAAAAATCTCAAAATTGAGCACTTTAGTATTTATCATCCCTTTTATTTAGAGGTAAATAGACACTATCAAGGCATTTGGAGGGGAATACTGGAATATGATAAGCAAAGCAAAAGATAATTCAACTTTGACCTAGGTGGATTTATTTATGCATCTAAAGCTTGTTAATGTACAGTGTAACTTTGAAGCATCATGAAATTAGTTTATTTCATACCCATAATTTTATTTAAATTAAATAAAATTATTGGTATGAATATAATAGCTAGATAATTAAATTTAATTATTTATATTTCTTATTAATAGTTAATAAGATTGTAATGAAGGGTGTTGTTTTAAATGTGATGTGTGCTTATGCACCTTAAGTAAGGTTGAACGTACAACTTAAGCACCAATTATAGGAAGAGCTGGATGAGTGATTCAACAGATCCCCTCCAATGAGAGAGTTATTTTAGGAGAAGACTTTAATAGTCTTATAGGGGTAACCTCAAATGTATATTCATGAACTCATGGGGTTTCGAGTATAATGAAAGGAATGATAGTGGGACTACTTTGTTGGATTTCTCAATAGTGTTTGAGTTGGTAATAGCCAGCTCCTTTTTCAAGAAAAATGAGGAGCATTAGTGACTTTTAATAACAGAACCACAAAAACTCAAATTGACTACTTCCTCATATGACAGAGGGATTGACTTAGTTGTAAGGATTGTAAGGTGATATATATTGCTTGCTTATCAACTCAGAATAGATTGTTGGTTTTGGATCTTATTATTAAGGACTGGAGGAAGAAGAAAAGTCCTAAGAGGTGTACCAGAGTCAAATGATATAATATGAAAAGAGATACGGTGAAACAATTTAGAGATAAAGTAATATATGGAGAAAAATTGAAATTGAAAGGAGATGTGAATTAGATATGGAAGAGAGTATCAACTCTTGTAAGAAATAGAGCCACGAAGACCTTGGGTATTTCTAAAGAATCTAAGGTAGTAATAGGAAATTTTGGTGGTGGAATGAAGATGCACAAGAAAATGTTATGATCAATAAGACTGCCTATAAAACTCTATTGGACAGTACCATAGAGGTAAAAGAGAGTAGTTAATAGAAAAGGTTATAAACTGGCAAAGAAAGAGGTGAGGAAGATAATTTCATAAGCTAAAAGTAGAACTTACGAGAAATTATACCGATGATTGGATACTAAACATGGAGAAGAGGATATTTTTGAGTTAACGAGAGCTAGGTAACGAAAACCAAGATACTTTTCTCATAGTTGATGCAGGGTGTGGGTGCTTATAGCTGAAATGATGCAGGATGAGTGCTCATAGTTTAAATTGACAACAAGGGAAGATGACAGAGTTACTTATATAGCCTTTTTTAATGAAGACATAGAGGATAACATCTATTTAGATGATCTTAGCATGTTTGAGAGGTATCATAATTTTACTTATTATCGGCAGCCTACAAAGGAATAAATTAAAAAAAACTTTGAGGGGGATGAGGAGTGAAAGGGCAATAATGAAATACTTATAAAAGTGTGGAAAAACCTAGGTGAAGAGGGTCTTACTTGGCTAGCAAAGTTTTTTAATGTGATCATTAAGTTTGCAAAAATGTCGGATAACTGGAGATTTATTATGTTAATTCAAAGAGGACATTCAAAGCTGTAACAACTATAAAGGCATCAAATTACTTAGTCTCGTCATAAAGTTATAGGAAAGGTGATTAAGAAGAGGGTGAGAAAGGATGCCTCTATCCCAGAAACTAGTTTGACTTCATATCATGAAGGTCTATCATAGAAGCCTTACATCTTCTTAGAAGATTCATAGAATATTACAAGGAAAGACAATGTAACCTATATATGGTTTTTATTGATTTAAGAGAGATGACATATGACAGGGTGCCTAGGAATATCATGTGCAAGTGTTTGAAAGTTAGGGGAGTTCCTATGACCTATATGCATGTATTAGGGATATGTATGAAGATGTAAAAACTAAAGTAAGGATGATAGGAGGAGACGCGAAGCATTTTTCTATCGATATTGTACTACACTAAGGCTCCTTTTTAAACCCCTTTTTGTTTGCAATATTGATTAACGAGCTCACCAAAAATATGCAAGTGGATGTGCCTTAGTGTATGCTATTTGCTGATGACATTATTTTAGTGGATAGGATAAAAGAGGGTGCCAATATCAAACTTGAACTTTGGAGGGACACGTTAGAGTCGAAGGGCTTTAAATTGAGTAGGACTAAGATTGAGTATATAGAGTGTAACTTTTTAAGACGTAGGGTGGCTACTGATGTGGTGATAAAGATTAATTCAAAAGTTATACCACAAAAATGAGGGTTTTAAGTATTTAGGATCTATCATCTAAAGAAATGGAGAGATTAATAAAGACTTAGTTCACCATATCAGATCAAGGTGATTTAAATGGAGAAGTGCATAAGGATTTTTATGTGATAAGGAGATACCACTTAAGCTTAAAGGTAAATTCTACAATTTAGTGAGTAGGTCGGCTATACTCTATGAGGTAGAGTCTTGGCCCATCAAATAAGTGTATAGTTATTTGCAACCTTACTATAAGAGAATAACTAATGGTGGCAAAGATGAGGATGTTATGCTAGATGTGCAACCTTACTATAAGAGATAAGGTCAACAATGTAATGGTAAGAGACAAATTAAATGTGACTAGTATTATTAAAAAATTAAGAAAGATAAGACTTAGGTAGTTTATACATGTTAAGAAGAGATACTTAGACGCTCTAGTAAGAAGATGTGAGAAGATTGTACTTAGAGACTGTAAGAGAAAAAAAAAGGAGGTTTAAGAAGAATTGAGGGAAGGTGATTAAGAATGATATTGCTTTGTTAGAACTTACCTAAGACATGACCTGGAATAAAAAACTTTCGCATACCAAGATACAGATAAAAGATTTCGTATAAAGAGATCCTTGTCATTCTCACAAGTCTTTTAGCATTTTCCTCTCATATTTAGCCTAAACATTCAAATACTTATACTTACCTCTTAGTGATTTGACCTAAACATTTCCCTTTATTATTATTATTATTATTATTATTATTATTATTATTATTATTATTTTCTTGTAATGACTTTTTTTATCTAGTCTATCTTTATCGTATTATGTAGTTTATTACTTATTATATATTTTATTTATTTTATTATGATGATTATTTTATTTATATATTATTTTATTATAATTTTTTCATGTTCGTCATTCGAAAATAATCTCTCTACTAGTTAGGGGTAAGGATACGTACAACTGAACCTCCCTAGATCCTGAGTATCAGCGATATTTTTATTGGGTGATTGTTGTTGTTGTTGTATTTAATTAATATATTTAGTTTATGATAAAATTTTGCAATACCAAAAGTAGAAATTAAATTTGTTGAACTAAAAAAAGTTCTAATCAATGTTGTGATGATTAAAAAATATATAAGCACTATTAATAAGTTTGTTATCTTGATAATAAATTATAGAAAAACAAGATGTAATCATATATAGCTGAAGAAAATACTTTATAAGGATGATTAAAGAAAGTTGAAGTTTGCAACATTCAAAATAGAAGATCAAGTCAAGAATAAAAGAAGATTAAGACACATCAAGGTCATTATATATTTTGTCAAGTTACTTGTAATCTCATTTTGTTAATTTGGTAATTTTAAAGGCTCATAATATATAAACATTTAACCTTACTTTATTACATAAGTCTTTTCATTCATTAAGAGGTATCAAACTTTTGTTCTTAAAAGAAAGTCTCCTGATCTTTTAAACATTCCTTAAGGGATATTTTAAAAGTTGTTTTAATTGTAGTTGCTTTAAACAAATTAAGTTTAAGCATTTAAAGTTGTTAAAATCATACTTTTTGGGAGAATTGGTTAACTCATATAGGTAAGTAGTCAATTAATGTAATTTAAATTTGTAACAGGAGTGTTTGTTAACACATTGGTCAACCAAAACATTGGTCAACCAATATCCCTTTAAAGGATATATTTGTCAACCAACATGCTCTAGTAATCAACTAATGTGTAACGACTACTAATGTTATGCATTGAATGCATATTGGTCAATCAATATGACCTAGTGGTTGACTGGTATGTTGAAATTAGTCATTATAACGACTAGCTTGACTTCAAGAACTAGTGAGGGTCCCAGAATCCTATAAATACATAATTCCTTATTAGTTATTGCGTCAAAAAGTATTTAGGTGTCTTATACAATATTTTTAAATGTTTATCAAGCATCTAAATATTTATTTTCTTATATTTGTACGAGTGAGTCTTTTTTATTTTATTGAAGTGATAAAGTATGATATTTTAAGTTATAAGCTTTTATTGGGGTGTTGTACTTGGGATTATTCCAAGTAGCATTAAGGTACTTCTTCACTATTAGGAAAGACTATTAAGGGGTTCTTTTTTATCGAAAAAAGATGTACAAAGATTATTCTTCATATTGAAAGAATAGTCATGGTGAAATTCCAAAAAGAGTCTTAAGAGTGGATGTAGGAAAAGGTTTTTTTTCAAACTACCACAAATCAAATTGTATTTCTTTTCCCTTAAATTTTTTACATTATTTCTTAAGTGATAGCTCAAATTTATTATTTTTTAATCATATTTTTTATCATTTATAAATTGCACTTATTAATACACTAAGTTAGTAAATATTTTGTTTAAAATTTGTCAACTAATTCACCCCCTCTTAGGTGTTATTAAGGACTAACAAATGATATCAGAGTAGGTCTACTACGCTAGCATTTCAAATAAAATCCTATAGTAAAGATCACAATTACATATTTAATAACATCATAATCACTCAACCAAAAGGGGCAAAACATTAGTAAAGTCCCCTTCTTTTATGGAAATGACTATTTATATTGAAAAACAATGATAAAATTTTTCTTAATGATAAAAATTGTTGACTTATTAAAATTTGTTTCGAGTGATCAATTCATTTATACTAAAGTTATAGATGATAAAAAAGATCCTAAGCTCAAAAAGGAATGGAATCTTCAAGACAAGAAATTATTTTCCTTGAATGGCAAAGCTATCTATATTTTATTTTTTGCCTTAAGAAGATATGAATCTAATAGGATATTTATGTGTAAAATAGATCATAAAATTTGGCATACTTTAGAAGTTATTTAAGAGAGAACAAATCAAGCAAAGGAAAGCAAAGTTAGCACGTTAACATTCTAATATAAATTATTTTAAATGAAGTATAACGAAAGTATATCTAGCATATACACTAGATTAATTGATATTATTAATGTTTTCAAAAGTCTTGGAAAGACTTGTATTAATATTGAAATAGTAAGAAAGCTTTTTAGGTTACTTTTAAAGATGTAGTAAGCTAAAGTGATGATTATACAAAAAGTTAATAATCTAATAACACTAAAGAAGCTTATTAAATCTCTCCTCATATAAGGCTCAAAGATGCAAAAATAACGCTTAGAAAAAAGAACATAGCATTCAAAGTCTTGAAGGAAAAATCAAGTGAAAAGAAGAGACATTAACTAATGAAAGCGATGGGGAAGCTATTGCCCTAATCCCTAAAAATTTTAAAGAAACATTGATGAAAAATAACTCCTAAAAAAATGACTTCAAAAGTGTAAGACATATTTAAAACACAAATCAAATAATATTATTTATTTTGAATGTTGGAAACTCAAACATATGAAGTCTTAATACTCCCTCTTTAAGAAAAATGATAAATATGAGAAACGATAAGAAGGAGAAGAGGGTCAAAAGGAAAAATAAGGCACTTAATGCCTCCATTTGGGATGACATAAGTGATTTTGAGAGTGGACATTTAAAAGGTATGCAGCTCATATTTGCTTTACAACTAAAGCTGATGATGAGGTCCTTTCTAACTCTAGATCTTATAATAATGTTAATGATTTTCATATAATGAACTAGTTGAGAGCCACGAAATTATGAGCATGAAAGGAAGAATCTACCTTATAAACTTAAAGAGACTCAAAAAATCTAGATGTATGTATAAATAAAAATGCAAAAATGGAAGACTAAATTGCTTAATATTAAAGTATCCAAAAGTTTAGTCATTATTGATAATCATAACCTATATGCCTTAAAGCAAGAGAATGAAGCATTGAAAAAGGAGTTCAATATCCTTAAAGACTTAGGGAAGTGAGAAACTTGAAAGCATGTAAGGATCTTACAAGTTTCCTAATAACAGGCATGAGATTAGATATAAGTATGAGAGTGTATCCAATACCTAAATCTTATTTATTAAGGGAAATCATTTATATGATGAAGAACATTTACTTAAGGTGGCAACTGAGTATTGAGCATTCACGCCTAAGTATACATATAAATCACATGCATATGATATATCCACTAAGGCTCATTTTAAGATCAAGCCTTACGCTTTATATATGGCTCACAATCTAGGCCTAGAACTCAACACTCTCTAGGAAAGAATAAGCGTAATTTCTATGTAAAGACATATGATAGCTTACAATCTTACTTATACTCCTTTAATCCTCATGTTAAGCATAATGTTATGACATATATTGATACTCCTTATCAATATCAATTAAAGAAACATACCTTATACATACAATTATGCTAGGATTCCTCACTACCTAAAAAGAGCATTATGTCGGTTTTATTAAGGCTTCAAGTGGATTAATTTTTTTAAAAAAACCAACAAGAAGCAAAATTTCTTGTCCTGTAACCAATTCATAAAACAAAATAGCTTATATCAAAGCACATAAACCATTATACCTTGAACTTGATCTCCAAACCAATCGAAAGATCACACCAAATGAGATGCACTCCAAGGTTTTCACCAAAGATCGATTAGAAAGCCTAATGTTTCCTAATGCTATATGGTACTTCAATGGCTTATCTTTGATCCTAGAAAATCCCCAAAATAAACAAAAAGATGGGTGATTAATTGCTCAACACATGAGCTAAATGGAAAAGCTTTTTTAATCTTGTAAATAGGATGAAGAAAATCAGCAGCTTGGTGAAAGACAAAATAGAAAAGAAAAGGTTGAAACCGTAGGAGAGAAGAAGAAAAATGACAGCAGGTGGGAACTCCCCAAAAAATCCGAAAGTCTTCTTTATTTTTGGATAAATTAGGGTTAATTAAAAGCCTCTTTAATTGTCTAAAATGACTTTGTGTAAATAAAGCCAAGAAAATAAAGTGAAAGGATAACTTAGTCATTAGGCTTTAAACACATCTTTTTGTTAATTTCATGGATACCTCATGTTCTTACAAGGTTGGCTATGCAAATTTTCATTTAAATAGACACTTTGCCATTTATTTTATGTTTCAAAATAATTAAACATTTGACCCAATTTTCACATAACTATACCATATAATTAAATGCATTATTTTGTTGAGCATTAAATTTATATGACGTGTCATACATATCAAATAAATTTATCTAGGATTAAATTTATTATTTAATAACATTTATTATAATACCATATGACAAACAAAATAATTATAACATTTATAATTAATTTTACCGTCATATTTATATCTCCATATGATATACTATAATAATTTCCTTTTTCTAATCAAATCTTTTTTAGTGTGACCCTTTGGGATCTATGTCATGTTGATAATAAAATTAAAACCCTTTTTAATTCTATACATCATAAGAGTTATCAAGTAAAATACATTATAATTACTTAAATGACATAGATGATAAGTATCATATACAAATCACAATCTCGAAGTAACAATTGCCTATGTCAATTCTCTTATCTCATAATATCCTGAATAAATGCAAGATTGGAACATGTTATTCTTGCCAATTTATTCTTTCTTGATTTCCAAAGTAAATCATAAATATGATTAACTCCTTAATCATAATACATGCATACAATATTATTTTATCAAGGGTCCATAGACATTATTGCTTATATCATATACAAGGGGTAACATTATTCTTGATGAACATTTATCATCTACACAAGTTATGCATACTGTGGCATTATCTATATAGCTACCTGTTACAATTAGCGTTGGACAATGCCAACAAATACACATTTCTCATGTAAGAAAATGAACATCTCATGCCATATAATTCAAGACACGTTTGAAACATCAATGACATAAACACATTCTTAATAATGTTTTATTTAGGGTCTGTCAAATACCATAATCTCCATTATATATCTTTGTGATTAAATCAGTAACTCCTTATTGAATGGTTTGTAGAACATTAACATCATTTAATCCACACACTAATCTTTTAGTGGTCAATTAATATTCCATGTTAATTACCAAGATTAGCGACATTTCAAAGTAATTATTATTTTCTATTATAGAGTTCTACAATCTGAGTCCTCAATTTGGCAATCCATAAATAATGAAAACTTATGGAACAAAATGATATAAACCATTCAATTCATGAACATAATTGTTAAAATACAATCATATAATTATTGGCTTCTAAATCATAACACTAACACATTCAACTTCTTTAATATCTGAAGGGGGATCCCCATTATTAATATACATATAGAAGAACAATAAATCTATTTATGTACCAAATTATAAAGTTTATTATCATAACCCCAACTCATATTATTCATGTAATGTGGTATGCCATTTTATTGGTAAATATGGACATATTGATATATGTTATTTCCTTAAACAATGAATGACAAGTAAACCCTTAAAAGTGTTGGTTGAAAGGAATAAAGAGACTAACAATCAAGGACCCAAGTTTATTTAGATATAAAAAATACATTTATTGCCTTATTTTGTAGACTTTAAATAAAAGAAGAACAATTCGTAAATAGTAGTGATCGTAGTTAATGAACTTAGCGTTGTCATTAAAAAGTTTATACGTATTAGTTTTAATCTAACCACCTTGCTTCTAAGAAAGTCTTGAAGATATTTATATAGGATATGGAGATATTAATCTTTAAAGAGAACAAGAATGATCACTAAGACATTTTAAAAGAGCCAATTATTAAACCAAGTAAAAGGGATGAGAAGGATAAGATGTTTCCAATAGATTGAAAATTCAAAAAGAATCATTGTTCAAATTATATCAAAGGTAATGTTTAATAAGAGGTAATTATTTTTTAAAAGAAATTTGTCACATTTTATGCTTGTTTGTTATTTTAAGTCTAAATCCTTAGTGATAAATATTGGATTTGCACTATGAATAAAGGATTAATCTTTTTTAAAAAAGAATTATAGTATAGACCTTAGTACCTAGACTTAAAGATTATGTATGAGTGAAAAATATTGAGTAAGAATTTATAGATACACAACATCAATTGACTGATAATTTCACTAGACTTATAAGTGAAGATAGATTCTTCACAATTAGAAGAGAATTGAGTATAATTGATAGAAATTCTATGTGATTAAATTTACATTTTGTGATAATAATTGACTTTGATTGACATTACCATGAATTTTTATGTGTTTTAATGTTTTATTTGAGTTTTAAATTTGTTCTTTAAGTCATCAGGTCACACTGGTTGATTAATATCTTAGTATAGTCAGCTAGTATTCTAAAAATCATCAAATTTTCATATCTAGTGAGTTTGCTCGTAGTTTGATCGCTCCTCTAGTCGACCACTTATTTACATTAGTCGATCAATATCCTTATGTGATCATCCAATGTCACCTTGTTCTTTAGAAAATTTTGTTTCAGTGAGCTTATCAATTATTTGGTCAGTTATATTGGTTGAGCAATACTATTCATTGTCTCTTTGTTGTTGCTTTATCTCTCATATCTGAAATAAATATAAACCGCAAGCCTCTCTTTGGTGACCAATAGAATTTCTCCTCCTTCTAACTCTCTAAAAATTTTCTCTTCTCCACTCAATTAGCTTAAAACACTTTTGAAGAAGTAGAAACTCAAATGACTTCTCATGTGATACCTTCCTCATTTATGGCAACACCTCCATGTCTAGAGTTTCTATTTCTTATTTAGTGAGTCTTAGATAAAATCTTCAACTCTAACAAACTCCTTTACACCCACAAGGCCAAGCTCCATTGACATTCAATTACAACTCATCCAACTTTGGTCTCCTCAATTTTAAGGATTTTAAAAAATCATTGAATCCTTCTTTTAATTGATGATTAATTTACCCTATTGTATACTTTAAGCATGTTTATGCATTTAATCTTATAAGATTGATTTCAGATTGAATCAAATTGCAAATTGGGAGAGTTATGCTTTTAGAAGTGGAGATTTTTCTATTAATTGCATACCTTTAATTAACTTTTTATATTTGATGGTTTATTAATGAAATTGAAGGTTGATTTGAGGTTATAAAATTCTCAATTGCAACATTGGTTCTAATTTTAATAGAATTTAATTTTTTGACATTTTTACCTCATGAAATTTGGGATTTTTTTAAAATTCCTTGTATTTATGCAATCTTTTATTAAACTAATGGTTGTATTCAATTAGGAATGTATTTGAGCTTTTGTTACTTTCAACTTTATTGAAAGTAATCAATTTATAATCTAAATAAATGATTACAACATAGACCTTTTTAAAGAAATTGATATTTCTCTTACAATTATAGATCATTCTCTTAAAATTGAACCCATTTCGTATCTTGCTTTTGTTTTCCAATGTATCTGCATATTTTCATCTCACTTTATCATTTTTTTACTTCTTCAAAATACTTTGATTCTGGTTATTTATCAACGCTACATACTTCATGATTTGTTTTACATTATCCTTCATAATTACAGCTTACTTGTTGTGATTGAATTGAAATTGAAGTTATTAAACTTGATTTTATGAAATTGTTTTTCCTGCTAGTGGCCTTAGACTCTATATCATTGGTAGCCATTCTCTTTCATTCATTGTTCGATCATTGTCTCCATTTTTAACGTACCTCACATTACTACCATGTCACATAATCATGTGTCTAAGACACTCGCTTAAGGTAGGGCTAACCCCATCCCTGTTAAACTAAGAAAATTTAAAAAAGATCCACAACTCATCTACCTCTTATACATCGTTCTATTTATAAGGATAAGTATTTTGACATCTACTCTCCTAATTTTTTTCGATTTTGTACTTCATTAGTAATACGAAACTTATGTAATTTTCCCTTCTTGTCCAGAATAATTCAAAGCCTATAGTCTTATATAGTTTTTCCTAATAATTATAAATTGAACTAGTTTGGTCGATTCAATAGAAAAAATCTTGAACAGACCAACTTTTTGGTTTGACTTATTTTAATAACCCTTGTTATTAAAATTTTTTCTAATTTATTAATTAATTAACCAATTTTTGTAAACTAATTGATTTTTATAAATCAGAATAAACTAGTTTATTTTTATTTAACAATATCTTTTTTAATTAAACTTCAATTTTTTTGATGGTAAAGGATAGTCGCCTTCTTTAATCATATGTAAAAGGCTTCAAATTTGTTCAATCTTTGCTATATATTGGTTTTATGAAGATCTAACATAGGTTAAGAATTTTAAACCATACACCTTTGATCTTATCGGTTTAATTTTGGTCTAGTTTTTTAAACATTGGTTTTTCTTTGATTAAGGGTAGGAATCCCTACTTACAAATACTTGTCATGTCATCCCCAATAAGTGTTCGATTATTTTATTGTAACCTTCTACTTTGATTAATTTAAGGTGACACATCTATTCTCTAAAATTTAAAGTGTTGACACACATCTCACTAATGATCTTATAAATGAGAGTATAGGCATTACTATTCCTGAAAAACCTACTTCTTATAGTTGTCATACCAACGTTTAACTTCAACCTCACTTTGTGTCTGATAAAGTCAAATGTAACTTTAAGTTAGGTGTTAGTATAGAAACCATCAGAAAACCCAAAGATGTTCGTGATTTCAAATATTATTCCTGTTGGTGGTCATTTAAGATTTAAAATATATGATGGCCTTTACTCTCATGTTAGGAGAGCACATTCATCTTAGTACCTTCAATATGCATAATATGGTGCATTTCAATTAAACTAAGCAAAAGAAATAAAATATCCCTTAGGAGTTAATACTCTCATGTTAGGAGAGCACATTCATCTTAGTACCTTCATTATGCATAATATGGTGCATTTCAATTAAACTAAGAAAAAGAAATAAAATATCCCTTATGATTTAATACTTAGTCTTATCTTCCAACATTTTCAAATTCTTCCTGCTTGAGATGAGATTAATCTATATTCCTTTTTTTTTTGTTTTGCTACCCTTAATTGTATGAGTAACTAATTGGTTGATGACTTAACCACATCAGTGACTATCCTTAGCAGCCTTCACTACCATATAAGGCCCTATATGGTATTGGTTCTAATGAGACTTTACTTAGTCACATTGTTGAACTACTTATGGATGATGAGGCTACTAACTTATGATTACATCATAGGTCTCCACCTAATGCTCTTTAGTAGTTATTATCAATTTACTATGTTATGAGGAAAACTTGACTCATCATTATACACTATCTTGATGACCTATATCATTTGATTAAGTCTTGCTTTCCTGCTCAACTACTTGATTTTTTATGTTTCAATAAGGGGAGAGAAATTTATTGATGATAGATTAAGTAGGAGTAACTTTTATTTATGTAATAATTTTTGTGTATATGGTATTTTATACTTGAGTAAATTTTTGTTATCTACATGAGTGAATATTTCTTTTTCATTTAATAGTAAATATATCTTTTGCTTTTAATATTGAATTATGTTTTATGCAAGAATTAAGGAGAGCTAATCATTATCTTAATATGGACATTTGTTTGTAAACTTAATTTAATTATTGCTCTCTAATATCATAACTGTTTTTCATTATAAAAAATGAGGAGATTGTTTAACCATTGAGGTTTCAATTGATATTTTGATGATAACAAAATAGAAGAACTACTAATGAGTTTGTCATCTTTAAGAGAAGCAATGTAAGAACAAAATGTAGCCATGTATAACTTGAGAACATATTTCATGAAGATAAAAAAGAAAAGTGGAAGTTTGCAACTTTCAAAGAGAAAATGAAGTCAATAACAAAAGAAGATCAAGATACATCAAGATGATTCTATATTTTGTAATGTTAATTGTAATCTCATTTTGTTACTTTGGTAATTTAAAAGGTTCTTCATGCATAAACACTTCATCTTAGTTCATTACATGTCTTTTCACTTATCAAAATCTTTTTTTTAAAGAAAGACTTCTCAATCTTTCAAATGCTTTTATAGAAACATTTTGCAAGTTTTTTTTAAAACAAATTAAGTTTGATCATTTAAAGTTGATAAAATCATTTGGGGGGGGGGGGGGGGGAGGGTG
>JANIJH010000005.1:71896169-71910570 GCA_024520975.1 Erythroxylum areolatum
GCCCAGAATTGCATGTAGTGAAATTTCAGCCATGCTTGCCATATTTTCAAAATCCTCGACGTCTTCAGGGGGCTGTTTAGATTCGGGTTGTCCTCTGTAATTTCCAGCAGGGATAACGACAGTGTTTTGCAGCGATGACCAGGTTGAAAATGCTCGTTACACCTAAAACAAAGACCCTTATCTCTCTGAATTTGTCTCTCAGCGTCAAACGCATGCTGAGGATATGCTGCAGATTGCGTTGCGCTGGGAATGGGATTGGGTTGGTGTGCTAACGTTGTGTTAGCGTTAACAGGTGTGCGTGGTGCGTTTTGGGCAAATGGGTTCCATATTTTCTCTTGATTGTGAGTTGAAAATCTGCTGTGTGCTAGAGTAGGATAGTTCTTCTGAATTTTAATTGGGCCCAACTTTGTTTCATACTCCAGTGCCAAACTAATAGCCTTGTAAACACTCCTGGGTTTGTGTATCCTCACGTCAACGTTCAACTCCTCCTTCAGCCCATTAAGAAAAACGTCGAGAAGACAGTGCTCTGGTCAATTTTTAACTCGTGCTGACCGCTTTGCGAATTCTTGACGATATTCCTGTATAGTACCAATTTGGCGGATGCCACACAAGTGTTCATCAGGATTTTGGAATTCAGCGGGCTCGCTCACCAATTCATCCCAGTACGAAATCGTCCTTTCTGAGTTGATCCAAGCAAAGAGATCAAGTGCATCTCCTTCTAGATACATAGCTGCCACATCAACCCTCGATTCCTCCGGTGTTTGATAATAACGGAAGTACTTTTCTGCCTTCAAAATCCATCCACGTGGGTCTCCTCCATCGAATTTAGGGAAATCAATTTTGGTGTAGGGAATTTTATGAGGGCCACGACTCCCCCATGATTGTTCCCCTTCCTCATCATCTTCCTTCCAATGATTTCTACTGCGATTGCTGTCTTCACCAAAATCTGGACCTTTTCCCTTGTTACGATTTGCCTTAAGTGCTGCTACTTCGGCTGCCAAGGTGTCAACTGTGTCCAACCTTGCTGCCAGGGCTGAAAGTTGCTGTGATACTGCCTCCATTGACGGTTCAGGTCTATTGGTATGTGTTTCGGGGTTTGCGGATGTGGAGCGAGTAGTGACCATGGAAGTTAACCTGCTCTGATACCAATGATAGTAAACCCAGAAAAAAACAGAAACTAATAATAGAAGAATAATGGCTAAAACAAGAGTGCAAGGATCTTAACACTAAATTTCTCCACTAAGTGAGTCCGTAAGTGGACTAAACTCAAATACCAATGTTTTATTAAATTCCCATCTACCGCATAACTAATTCCTATGGGTATTTATAAGAGAGATACCCTAGCTAATCTAGACTACAAAAACAACAAAAACGTAAACTTCCTAAACAATATGAAACTCTGTTTTTAAAGTAAACTTCCTGGATAGACATCATTTGTAAACTCAAAGTTCTTGGATAGACATCATCTTTAAACTCTTCTCATCTGCAATAGACATCATCTTGAAACTCTTCTCATCTGCTTGGATAGACTTCATTTTCCTTCTAGAATAAGTAAGCAGTGGTTTACTACTATCAAGTAGAACCATAAAAATCCATCACACTTCCCAAGCAAGGCCATGAATCAGAACCTATTGCAAATTCTGAGGAATTTGGATGGCCCATAGCTCTAAGGAAGGGAGTAAGATCTTGAACAAAGCACCCGATCAGCAATTTTGTTTCTTATAACAGGTTATCACCACATTTTAAGGCTTTTGTGACTCAGTTATCTATTGAAAAATTACCTGAAAATTTCCAAGAAGCAGTGAAGGATCCTAAGTGGAGATAAGCTATAGATGATGAGCTGAATGCACTCAAGAAGAACCAGACTTGGGTAGTAACAAATCTAACACAGGGAAAAACAGTGGTTGGCTGTAAATGGGTGTTCACCATCAAATATAATCCTAATGGAAGTATTAACTGGTACAAAGCAAGACTTGTAGCTAGAGGTTTCACACAAACGCATGGGATTGACTACCAGGAGACTTTTGCGCCTATAGCCAAACTCAATACTGTTAAGATTCTATTATCACTAGCTGCAAATCTTAACTGGCCATTATATCAATTAGATGTAAAAAAATGCCTTCCTCAATGGTGATCTTGGAGAAGAGGTATACATGAAAAAACCTTCGGGACTAGAAGAAGCTACACATCCTCAGAAGGTATGCAAGCTCAAGAAATCACTCTACAACTTGAAACAATCACCTCGGGCCTGGTTTGATAGATTTACAAAGGCAATGAAGAAACGTGGCTACTACCAATGTCAAATTGATCACACCTTGTTTGTTTGACGACTAACTAGTGGTAAAATGACTATTCTTATAGTTTATGTTGACGATATTGTTATTACAGGTGGTGATTGGGAAGGCATGAAGGAGCTAAAAGGTGCTTTGGCCCGAGAATTTGAAGTTAAGGATATGGGCTATTTGAGATACTTTTTGGGGATGGAGGTGGCTAGATCTAGTAAGGGCATTTCAGTGTCCCAAAGGAAGTATGCACTTGACCTTTTACAGGAAACTGGGATGATGGGGTCAAAGCCTGCTGAGACACCCATGGAATCAACTTATAAATTGAGTCTTAAAGAAGAAGGCACACCAGTGGATACAGGGAGATATCAAAGATTAGTTGAAAAACTGATATATTTGTCTCACACTCGACCAGACATTAGTTTTTCTATAAGTGTGGTTGGTCAGTTTATGAGCAACCCTCAATAGGAACATATGGATGCAGTACTTAGAATCCTGAAGTATTTGAAAATGACTCTTGAAAGGGGATTATTCTTTAAGAAAAGCGAGACAAGGAGTATTGAAGTATTCGCAGATGCTGATTGGGCTAGATCAGTGACTGATAGGAGATCTACAACAGGTTATTGTACCTTTGTGTGGGATAACTTGGTAACTTGGAGAAGTAAGAAACAATTAGTGGTTGCCAGAAGCAGTGTAGATGCTGAGTATAGAGCACTAGCATTGGGAATTTGTGAAGGAATATGGATTAAAAGACTCTTGGCAGAACTTTAGATCAAAGTAGAGCCTCAAATGAGGGTGTGGTGTGGCAATCTAGCAACTATTGGGATTGCAAAGAATCCTATCTATCATGATAGAACTAAACATGTGGAGATAGATCGTCTTTCGTAAAGGAGCAAGTAGATTTTGGTTTGATTAATCTAGCTCACTTTCCCACTAGCAAACAAGTTGCAGATATTTTCACAAAAGCACTTACCAGAGTCAGATTTGAAGAATTAAGCAGCAAGTTGGGAATGATCAACATCTATTCACCAGCTTGAGGGGGAGTGTTGGAAGAATATTTTCAGTTTTATTACTTTATTTGTTTCCTTATTTACTCAATAGTTTATTTCCTAAAATATCGTTTCCATTTCTGGTCCCTATTTTCATGGGATCTCATTTACTTCTTTCTAGGCAATAATCAAGGGATTGAATTGTAAAACAATTACTTATCATTGTTAAACAATTACTTACCTTTCCTACAAGTATTTCTGTCATTTATGAGAAATAATATACAGAAATTATCCTCAAATTTGTTCACATATGAAGTTGATCGAGTTTCCAAATCTCATGCATTGAATCACTTGGTCTTCATAGGTGACCTTGCATATCAAGTTCCTGCATTCCTTTATGATGAATGCTGATATAGAACAATTGCTTCCTAAGCTCTATGATGACAGTATCTTTGCCTAGTTTGGAAGAAAAAGTGTAAAATTGAAAGGGAAAATTTCCAGTCATGGTCCAAAGTAGTTTAACCTTGATTAATGAGAGAAATGACAGATCTTCATGTATACTGCCTGCTTGGTACTACTAGTAATATTTCCTAAATTCTAGAAGGAAAAAAAAAAGGCATAAGGAAGAAAGTGAGAGAAGAATCAAACAAAACATGAGAGAAAGAAGAAAGAGGCAAAAAGCACAATAATTCTCCAGAAAATAAGAAATTAGGATTCTTTATCCCTCCCCAACACTATCTTTATACTCCTCATTTGTTATGTCTTGAGAAAAAGTATACTAAGAATATTACTCCCATGGATGTGGTTTCATGTTTGTTATTTTTTGATATTTCTATCCCTTTCTTCTGTTTTAAGTGAGTGCTTTATCTTATGAGGATTCCCAGCCCATAATACACCCTATAAAGAATTCCACTCTCCCTTTTGCTTGATTTTTCTTCTCTGGTGTGGGAACAAAAGTATTATATTTATTCTTAGGTACATAAATATCCATAAAGGATTACAATAATCTTCTTTTAGCGGTTTGAATGAGCTTTTATGATCCACACCCAGGTAATCTTCTTCAATTTGATGATCCAGCTACTTATTCTTATTCTTAAACTGAAACTGTGAAGCGTTGTACACACGAGTTTTTAATATCATATAATGCTTCACTCTGTCTTCTTTATTTCTTTGCTCCAGAATGTGAAGGATGGCCTCCACCTCCACTGTATGGTGGAGGAGCTATTTATAGATGACGAATTTTGAATTCATTGAACTAAGATCAGTTGAGGTGATGGTGAGAAAGGAGCATTATTATGACTTTTGTCATACTGTATCTAAGAAAAGAGCTAGTGGTGTAGAAGCATACTCAGATAAGTAGTCGAAGGAAAAGTCTGCAGCATAAATAGAAGAGTTGTAGTTCTAATGTAGGAAAATATGATTGTCATAAGTTTTGATTGCTAAATAGTTGAAATCTTGTTATAAAACTATTCTTTTCATGGATATGCTAAAGCGTCTTCTTTCATAGTAGCATTGTATGAGGCTTAATGTTTGTCGCACATTGAATGTCTAAAAGTTTGCAATTGTTGAAATGAAGTTTAAGTTAGAGAAAGAATGGTTACAAAACCTGTTGCAACCCCTTCCTCATCCATTGAACCTAAAGATGTCCTTTCTTTTTCTTTTTGTCCTTTTTTTTGTTTGAAGTTTGTGATCACAAACTTGACTCTTAAGACAGAAATTCCCTGATGCTGAAAGTAATTCTATACCAAATTAGTTAAAAGTTAAATCTGATCAAGAATTGTTGACAGGCATATGAATCATAGAGGCAAGGAGATAATAAGATTGTTTCTATGTTTCTTGCATGTTTTTTGTTTCTATGTTTTTTTCTGCTTCTTGCTAGACTTTCTGTTGAGTTAATAATCCTCCTTATCCTGTTAAATAACCATGTCAACACATTGAAGTATGTTTATGCATACTTGAGTAATTTTATTGTTCCTTGTCTGTCCTGCAGGTCGTGGTTTTAATTCCAGAACACAACCTATATTGACCGAAAAGTGATATGGTTATGGAGCATAGACGTTTCTTAAACCCACCTCAAAATTTTGAAAATGAACAAGATCAGCACTGGAATCATGCACATATGGAACAACTTTACACCAATATGGGTACAGCAACTTAACATGATTTGTTATGCACTTGTTATTCATCAATCTATGATCTGTTTACTTGCAAGGTCAGGTTCAGTATAATTTAGTAAGAAGGGTGTAAGGATAGGCAGTTATGCTTTTCAAATCTTGATTTATCATTATTTTGGTCTTGGACAGCTTGAAAATAAAAATGCAATTTAGTTCTTTTAAGTTCCCTAAGACTCATTTAAGTCCAAATTTGTACCAAGAGAGCTGAGTTCTTGGAATTGAAGAACTGAAGTTGTGAAACAATGAAGCCAAACGGTTACGAACGCTAAAACCATGCTTTGATTGAGGAGAAAGGATGGGAAAAAAAGTGAAGGGAACAGATGGTGGAATATAACCCTTTTCCATTGTTTGACAATGGTGATAAAAAGAGATCTGGATTAACTTTTTCGTGAGTCCCACCGTAAGCATGTACAGATTGGGAAGAAATTTCAATATTAAGTCCTTAATGATTCAAATTTTGAAACCTCAAATATATCGCCATTTGTAGGATACTTCTCATCTATTTGAAATGTAGGAAGTAAAGCTGTAAAATTTTCTTCTAATAGATGACCATCATTGTTCACCTATCAATTTCACTTGGTCCAAACAATGACATTTTTTATTTTCACTACCTTCTTTCACCTACTTTTTTCTGTAAGATTTCTCTCCCCACAAATATTATTTCCCAGCATAGTTGACATTCGCTATAGGGCCGTAATGCTTATGGCCTGGTTCTTTATGTTACTCATCAGATTATATGTGTTAAAATTACCTTTGTGGACTAGCTTTAATTTTCGTGGACTTCGACTGCAGCCAGGACTGTTCCTGTAGAGAATGCCTCTTTCTGTTATCCTGTTGAAAATATGTCTGTTAATGGAGTTCATTTTACTCCTTGGAGTTCTGCACCAACGATGAATGGCTATTTCTCCTCTAGTCATGGTGTTGAAGTATCATATCATCAGCCAGATCTTTCTGTCCCTCCTCAGGACCCTTTTCTGCATTCATCCTCTGCTGGGAACTTTTGCACATTCCCAGAAAATTATTCACACCTTGCATCTTCTTCCAACTATCACAGACGGACTTTCCATCATGTTGAGGATGGTTTTGTTGATCTCACAATGGGAAATGGAAGAGGTCCTCACAAGAGAAAAAGTCCTGGAATCCCTTCGTCTTCGGAGAGAAGCAGTACAAGTAGATACAATGATGCTGGAAGTTCTTCTGAACTCCCTCTTTCTCTGGAGTTGCGGCAGGAGAAATCAAATTTAGATCCTCAACGTATGCCTATGGAACAATTAACTATGAACTCTAGCTATCGCGGCAATCTTTCACTTCATGCTGAGGGCTCTACCAGAAATGTACGAAGCAAGCCTGCACTTGATGTGGAATATAGCTTAGCTACTAATTTACCAGGTATTCATTCTAATGGTTCTTTTTCCACAACCCACCCTGTTGACCGTCCTACATCATTGGACTTTCAAGGGCAGTGTTCAAATGCCTCGACACATGAATGGAACCACGCCAGAATGTCTCGTGGAAGGATTGTGAATTCAGGTTAGTTACTGAGATATAATTTTACCCCACATATAGAAATTCTTATTTCTAAGGCTTTCTTGCTTGTGGGATGCAGATGTAGGTGATTTCGGTCGTGACACAAACTACTTCCCTGTAGGAAATAGCATGTGTAATCCACCTTTAGAAGTGAGAGGCTATCAACGTGATTTCTATTCAAGAAGAAATTCTGCTTCTCTAAGTCCTCATGTCGCCTCCAGACATTCTGAGAGGAGTATCCGGAGTGGCCACTCGCTAAGATCTAGCCCCAGTTTCCGTGTTTCCTCAGGTAGTATACGCTTGGGACACATTGTCCCTTCTGATGACAACTTGGAGTTGGTGCCCGAGAGTTACTATTTTAGGCAGCAAAGGCAGTTATTCACTCCAGCATGGCAAAGTGGTGACAGGAATGGGAGATCGAGAGTTTCAAATGAGAGATATCGATCATTGCCCATTGAGGCAGCTCTTCATGATCGATTTTCTTCAGAGGTACTTAGTATTTACCAATAATTTCAGTTATTTAATGTCTAGATTGTAATTCAGCTCTCCGGAGGGGCTTTAAGAAGAATATCATTCTCTTCTAGCTACATGTTTTGTAAGATGCAGATTCATGCATTTGTTTAGATGAGCAATTTCTGTATTTATGTGCATGTGATCATTAATGTTCACCGAGGCATGCTGTTACAGACCATGTTCTTGTTGGACAGGGTTTAATGACTGTGGAACACCCTCATTTTCATCGCACCAGAAATATGTTTGATCAGCATAGGGACATGAGGCTAGACATAGACAACATGAGCTATGAGGTTGTCTTTGATCTTTTCATTTCTCTTTGTACATGCCATTTGTGTCACACCATGATATTAACTTTCTGGCTGGCCTGAACAGGAATTACTGGCACTGGGTGAAAGGATTGGCCATGTGAACACTGGCCTATCGGAAGAGTCAATGTCTAAATGCTTGATAGTGACACTACAGAACTGTTCCGATCACAAAGAAGGAATCTGTGCGATCTGTCTGGTATGTTTTTTTTTACAAATTAAAACATATTGTTAGAGAGCATCGCATTGGATTAGAAGTTCAAAATGGTTGACTCGTTATAATCCTTAAGTCTTTATCGCATATTCCCCATAAAGGATTGTTGTTGCAAATTGCAGGAAGAGTATCAGAACATGGATGATATAGGGGGGTTGAGATCTTGTGGTCATGAATACCATGTAAGCTGCATCAAGAAATGGCTATCCATGAAGAACTCATGCCCAATCTGCAAGACTTCCGCTTTGGAGGATAACCTCAAGGATGGATGACTCATCTTTCTTATTGATCAAATGATTAATATCTTCTCTTTTTTTTTTTTTTCCAGATTTAATGTCCATATGATTTAAGGCATTTGCTCAAAAGGATGGTTGTATTCTAGGCAGATGTATATAAATTATTAGTCAATTACTATCCATTAATTTCAGGCTCCCGTCTCATTTTTGTGGAGCTTTATTACTACTAGAGACTAGAGTATCTTGACAATTTAATTCCAATCAAACACTACGAGTCGTTGGAGGCTTTAATTTGGTCTATAACACACTGCCACATTGGGACAACTCATTAATTCGCACATTAGCAGTCTTCAACATTGTACTTTGATGTACTCGTTGGCTTGTTTCCCAACTTTTGGGCAGCTCTGGTACTTTCCCAACCTCTGGGGAGCTTGGACAATGACATCTTCAAACTCATATCTTAGTTGCTTGTCCAAAATTGTCTACTGAAATTATGCTCTATAAACCGTTACGATGTACATACTAAACAACCTGATATTCTCTTCCATAGATGTGGAGTTCCCAACCATCTGGAGCCCCATTGCTGTTTGTCTACTCTCCTCAAACACTCACAAAACCTTATTGCAAGTGGTCCTCGAGTTCTTGATCTTGTCTGTCTGTTCCCTTATCCAATCATCTCCTAAAAGCAAACCTAGTTCACTATCCTCAAACTTGTGCACTAAATAGTTCCCACTGTTCATCATGTAAACACAGGAGACAGGACATTGAAGGGTCTCCATAGGTTCTGGACTTTCATCCCCAAATTATTCTCCAAAACTCCATAGATTCATCTCTTTTTTTCCTATGTTTTAGACCTATTCATGTGCATAGAAGCTCTAAACTTACCGATAGAATCATACCTCTCGACTACAAACACAAAAAATCTAAGTCCATAATGAAACTTTGTGACCAATATCTCTACAAAAAAAATATCTTATTTAATAAGAGCGATTACGGATAACTACTAAACAATAATCATATAATCAATATAATTGGTTCATAACAAAAATATCTTAACTTCTAGTCACATAGTTATCAATATAATGCCCCACGACTTTAATTGTCCAAATTGACCAGTTTCGAAGTCTCGCCGACCAAGAAGTAACTTAGCATGTTCGCATGAATTGATAGCTGACGAGTTTTATAGTACCAACAACAACATAGCGAGTACTAACTAACAGACTTTACCGATATGAGAAATGTTAGGTGATGCTAATTAATTCCCCAAAATAAATAGCCTTCCTCACAAATATTCTAAGTAGGGTAGCGACCTTTCATCAAAGTCTTCTCTTTCTTGAGATATTTATCCATATACATTAATCATTCTAAAAACAATGGGTAGGTATTGTCAGTAACTAAACCTAAAAAGTATATTCTTTTCCATATCTATGACTAATTAGTTGACCAAAAGAGAGTAATCCTCTTTTGTTAAAGTTTGCTACTATTCGTGTGAGGACTTGGTCTATCATCTTTTGGTTTTGAAGAGGGATTGCCAACTACGAGGTTTCCCTTCAACTTCGTAAACACAACAAATAATTAACTAGGATATAGCTTAATTATGAGTTAAATATTTATAATTTAAAACAAAGAGTGGTGGCTCGGATTTAATCCAAACTTTTTTTTGTTCAGGTTTAAATTGTTTGACTTAGATCTCACCTGAATGGTCAGTCGATTTAAAATTTAAAATTGACATCGTTTTGAAGTTTGATTGAATCAACTTTAAATTATCGTATTCTAAATTCTAACTCAAGAATAACTCAAAATCTAGTTAATTCAATTTTTTAATTAATTTGAGCTAGATTGACCTAAATTAATTTATCAACCTTAATAATCATTGATACTTTATCAAGTATTTAACAATGAGTCATATAACGTTCAGCAAAAATAAAAAATATTTTAGTATTTTTAATATCAAAAGATATTTTAAAATATTTTTAACCATAACTAAAAGTACTAGCTTTTTAAAAATTGAGTAACTTTAAACATAAATAAGTCATTCAACTTAATAAAGCTTAATAAAGCTAAATTCTTTGTATTACATGCACATTTTTTTGTCTTTGCATTTGATTTTTAAACACCATTTTTTACGTGCTTGTTTGAGCTAAGATTCACCTTTTAGCATAACTATAAAGAACTTATGTTGTTGACATAATTTGTTAATTAGTAGCTTTCTTCGAGAAAAAAAATTCATACTTGTTTCTACTAAGAAAATCGACTGTTCTTTATAATTGATCCAAGGATTTAGATTATACCAATGTAGATAAGAAAGGCCTAATTCTTATCCCAGCAATTAAAATTTGTGTATACTGAATGAGATAATACTTAGATCTAGTGCATAATTCAATTTTGTCTGATTTGTAGTAATAATAGACAAACGAATTACCAAATTTGCTTCTGCCATCTCTTTTCTTTGCTTATCTATCCGAAACATGTTAAGGATAAGGATGCGTCATTCTAAACAAGCAAAACGCGTCTTAACTTTGTCCGAAAGTGGCCACATATGCAGGCAGCACAAAGGACAAAAGGCAATGAAAATGGAAAACAACTCCTGTAAGAGTCGAACCAACCCTTGGTGTGGTTTATCCTCGTAGACCCCAACATATTGGCACCACATGATTGGATATAACCGCCAATACCCACACACACACATGAACAGAACCATCGGAGCAAAAGTTGTGGAGTTCAAGAGGAATCCATAGCTTACGACCACAACCTCAGTTTGTCCAATTTCCTCCACTTGCGCTGTTGCTGTTTTCGACTTTTCTTTCACTTATTCCTTCCAATCTCTCTATCTTTCACCACCGCCACCTTGACTACTACTATTACTGAATCTTGTCTTATTGCTTTTCACAAGCCTCTCTCCCTCTCTCCCTCATATGGCTGATTTCTGTTCTTTCATAGAACTCATGGATAGTCTTTGGTATCACAGAGAGATTTTGTCCTCAGAGCCCTCGGCTAAGCATGTCTCTGAAATACCATCCTCTTTGATCTTCACAGAGTCTATGATATACCCTTCATCAACTGATTTCTCTTTACTAACTCCCCCAGATGATCAAATTTCACTGGCTACTTCATCGCCTCCTGAATATGAGACGACATGGTCATCAGCCTCATCTCCACTCTCTCTACTGGTAATAAAAACCATAACTTCCTTATATACATATGCTGGTTTTTTTGCTTCTTCTTTTCTGAGTATTTTTGATGATATTTTTCGTGTCGTTTTCAAGGATGAGGCCGATAAAATAGGAGATAAAGACGAAGTGGAACAGCGAGAAAGGCCAACAAGATTCAACCTTATCAGTAGCAGAGCTCGTTTTCATTCTTCTTCACCATCAGCTGGGAAACGTTCCAAGAGAACTAGTTGCGGAGCACGTACATTGGGGAGGCTGCAGAAATCTATGAGCTGCAGGAATTTGGAAGATCTAGAGCTAGAGGAAGTTCAAGGGTTCATGGATCTTGGTTTTGTCTTCAACAAAGAAAACTTAAGTCCAAGAATGATCAGTTTAGTCCCTGGTTTGCAAAGACTAGGATTGTGCAAGAAACTTATAAACAACTCGTCACTAATTGACAGTGAATCAGTAGCTGAAGGGGACGATAATAAACTTAGAGAAGAAGAAGCAGAAGCTGAACACGAGAGAGTTGTTATTAGGCCATATTTGTCAGAGGCTTGGCTAATAAAGAGACCCGATTCACCGCTGTTAAAACTAAGACTGGCCAGAGTGTCCGCACCTTCTGATATGAAAAAGCACCTAAGATTCTGGGCTAAAACTGTTGCTTCTGTCATTCATCAAGAATCTTGAACATGTTTCTTCGCAATTTCTATCGCAGGAACTTTATCTTGCAGCACCGAGCATCCGCTCTCCCAAAGAAGGAAATTGTTGATAGAGAGATATGAACCACTCAAATGTTGAAATGAGTGTCTAGTCTTTAATCAATCTGCCCTCCACCGACAGCTGCAACTGTAAAAAAAAGGAGCTTGTCATGCTTTCTAGTTATATATATATATATATGTACATAAAGGGCGAAATAAAATAAGTGGTTTGAACTTTGAATCCCATTTTGTATTACTGATTTAGCTTGTGTACAGTAAAAGGTACATGGACAATCTAGCTTTGTATAGTTCAATAGCAGTGGAAAGCATATCAATGTGGGTCTCAATCATAAGGTCTTTACTCCAATAGTATTCTGTAGTTACGTAGGTGTCAGGATTGAGAAGGAAGTCGGTAAACATTTTTTAAGTTTCATTGTGAAAAAGAACTCATGGTTTCATTCTTTATGAGAATTCAAATGTTATTCAAACTCTTAGAGCAGATAAGGAATAATTCCATCACTTCGTTAACAAAAAGGTGCTTTATGAGCTCTCCCTCTCTGAAGGTTAAAAGGGGTCCTACAACATGCAAGTTGACGGGAAAACGATGAAAAGATAACCAAGAGGCAATACACGCTTTCCATGCATTGTTCATGTGTTGTTTGTGTTATCTTTGTCCTTCTGTGGTGTGGGCAGGAGCGTCGTTTTGTGATTACAAGGTCACGTGATTGCAAGTACAATAATAATAAACTGCTCAGGTTTAGTACATCCTGTGCAGTCATTTCGTACGTTGTTTTACTCTCTTACCTAGTATTCATTGTATGTGGTAAGTAATACCGACTTTTGATCCTGCAGCTCACATGTTGCTTTAGAATTAAATTCCTGCAGGTTCCTTCTACGTTGCAACTAGCGGTGCCTAGTGGTTTTCCGTCCATCACGCTGGACGCCCCAGTGGCGTCTCTATGGCCTCCCTAGCTCCAAAGAGACAACTGGCTAAAAAAGGTCAAACCCGCAAGCGCGAAGACAACCCACAGCCTCCCAAGCTATCCTACAGTGCGGCAGTGATAGCGCCTACAATCGAGGAAGCAGCAGCAGCGTCTACCACGTGGCCCGAGGACGAACTGATACCCATTGAAGACGACGACATCAAGCCAACCTCCGGAGAGCTAGGCGGTAGCATACTGCTGTCCCAAAAGTTGAAAAATAAGCTAGATCAGCAATAGAATTATCTTGGAGGTGAACACTTGGAGATTAAATTGAATCTTCTTCCAGCTGCTAAAGTCAGGACTTCCAAGATACTTGCAATCTACTCCAGACACTTCAAGCACTCTTTACACAAACTTCAGCAAAGAATGGAAAGCTTCAGCTGTTGATCTTCGAAAATGTTGCTTATCTTTCAAAAATTGTAATAGTTTGTTCCTCTCAAGTTTTTGAATGTAAGGTTGGGGGTTTGATGTATTTGAGAAATTTTGGAGCACTCATTTAGGAATCAATAAAACTCAGGACTTTCAGGGTTTTCTTCTGGTATTTTGTAAGAAATTTGCTTCAGCTATTCAATCATCTAGCTATTCAATCATCAAGTTGATTTTTTTCTGAACAAAATGAAACTTCTACAACAAATAAAAGATGAACATTGACAGATAATTCGAAACTTATGTATTGAGGATTTTTTGTATTTCTCTCTTACAAGCTTGAATGATAAATGAAAGATGAGCTTTATATATTAGCTCTCAACCATTCTGATACATTTTTAATAAACTAAAAGTTAAACACAAGATCTGATGAGTAAAAACTAGTCTAGCAGAAAAATCTTCTGCTCAGCTAAGAAAATGACTAGCTACACATGTCTTGTTTAGTTCCAATAACCCCTGATTATGTTGATTAAACTAACTTGAAACTTGTCTTAGAAAATCCTTGTCTGTTGTTGCAGACTCCAGATTCCATCCTTAGGCGTGCCCACGCCTAATCTCTGAATTTTGGCCAAATTGGGGATTTCGAATTTCTTTCCTTCTTTTGCATCCTTTTGATCCTATTTCGTCCTTAGAGTGTTGAAAACCATAGTTGTTCCTCCTACCCTGCATCTTTACTTCTGTTCTGTTCTTCTTGCTGCAAAATCTGGTTTTTTTAATCTGCACATTTTCAATTCTTTATTGTTGCTTCCATCTTCCCCTTTCCATTGAATTTCTCTCATCTGAATTTGATCTTCATTCCCTTGAACCATGCAGCCTTAAATTATGCCCAATATCATCAACTTCAGTTTTCTGAGGAGTCTAGGATGATTCAACTTGATTTTCACTCTTCTTTTCTTCTT
>JANIJH010000005.1:71919925-71941563 GCA_024520975.1 Erythroxylum areolatum
ATGGAATAAATCCATTCCCTTGGAATTGAAAACCCCAAAACAAACACTCTTTTTTACAATCATTCCATTCCTTCATTTCCAAACCCTCAAACCAAACGCCCCCTAAGATCAAGTTTTGAATTGGATTGGTTTAATCTCAAAATGGTACGAGCATTGAATCTTTTTATAACTCAAAACCCGATTTTGTTTTGAGTAATTTAATTTATAAAAAAACTCAGATTTGGCCCAATATTATGTCATGTATGAAAATTAAATTGTAGTAGTATTTATATTTTTATGTAATTTTAAATTTTATTTTTCTATTTTAATTTTTATTTAATTGTTAAAAATAAGAACAATAATTGACTTTGGCAGTAAAACAACTCAAAATGAAAATCTATTTGATTGAGATTTGTAGTAAAAATTTAAAAATAAAAATATATTGGGTTTCAATTGTAATCTTTTTAATTTTATTCTTATCATACTATTAAATGTCGCTAGTAAATTTAAACTTAGTTCATTTTTAATGTACCAACTTGTACTCTTAAATTAATTAATTTTCATTATCATTAGAAATAAAAATTATGAATATATAATATAATTAAAGAAATGTACGCATCAATTTTATATAATAAGAATCTATAAATATAAAAAATACATTAATTCATTTGTATTAAATAATAAAGATGCTCATTATATTACAATAGTTTAAAGCATAATAGTAGTATCACTGAAAAAAGAAATATAAATGAATTAGAATTTTCATTAATATAATTATTTCACATTTATCTGGAGACATACTTTGAAATTGTGTAAAAATGATTTATACTCTACTTATAAACTTACGTCTTCATTTATATTCTTCACAATTTGCTATTTACTTTTAGTAAAACTATCAAATAAATCATTGCTTTCTTTATCTATTGTAATAAAATTATGTATAATACAACAAGGAATATTTCCGCATGTTCAAAAGTAAAGACAATCTTACTTTTAGAATGCTAAAACATATTTCAACAACACTTTTCAATAGAAAATGCATATGTTTAAACAATTTATACAGACGAAGCATTCTCTTCCTCTGTAATCTTACAATTGATATTCCTTTTTAAAAGAAGTCTAAACATATTTGTATAGTCTGAACTAACTAAATAAAACTTATCTAAGCATCTATAAAATATAATGTTAACAAAAAACTATTAAATTTAATTTAATTTATCATATTTTTTTAAAGTAATGTAATATCTTGTAGAAGAATAAGAAATTAGTTCGTTACATATGTTACTATTTCTAAAAGAACTAGAGAATTATTTGCAATATCTTTTTATCTAATCATTACATATGTGAAACAAATATTAGATGAGCAACAAAATAAAATATTTTAGGTTGGATCAAAAAAATTTTAACCTCCATATAATATTTGTTATCAACTAAGATACATGCATCAATATGTGTACTATCTACCATTCTTATATAATCCTAAAAAATGAAAATTCATTATTAAAAAAATAAAATATATGAACATACTTGAAAATATATAAAGTACTTTAAATTATGCTGAATCTCAAGAAGTATATTGGTAAAGAATAGCATAATAATGACTCTTTTTATAAGATAATTAATTATATATAGAACTTTACAAAGGTACCTTAAAATTGTTCAAGTTGAATGTTAAAAGCGTTTTATTTTAAATTTAGTTATTTCACTATGCTCTATAGTCATAAAAAAATTATAACTTATTTTTCTACAATCAAATGACTAATTAACTTTAAACCCCCTAATCTTTTCAATTCATCAAGTAAACCTTAAAAATTGTCTTTCTCATTCTTAAATTCTCATAAATCCTTTTAAGATACCAATTCAAAAGTTCTAATATTCAATCATTAACAGATAAAATAGAAGTCTTACATGATTACTTGTGTAAATAAAAATATTCATTATCTTCCCTAGTGAGAGAATAGAACAACTTTTTGTTCCTTTTCTCATTTAAGATGTTAAAAATATGAAATAGTTCTTAATATAAAAGTGTCGAAACTAATAAGACTACAATATGCAATATAAAAATGTCTAAACCAATAAAAACTTAAAATTTTAATTAAAGAGACATAATTCAATCCATCTTCTTTGCATATGCCATCTTTACAAAAATCTTTCTATAAAGTGAAGAATCATGTAAGGTCTTCACTGTTTTTCTATATTGCACACCCTCAATACCCAAATCATGTAAAGAATCCATTGATAAAACTCCAAATCTCCAAATCTTTTCTCTAGTGGAAGATGTTGCCACTATTTCTCTCTTAAGTATCATTCTTTTCATCTATGTATTAATTATAATCAAGAAATTTAGTAGAATGCTAGAGTATGCCTTTTTAGCCTTCTTCTTCTTAGGAAATTTTTTCTTCTTAAAAGGAGAATTTGCAACTTGATCTCCTCTTTTATTAGAAGAACAAACATCATCAACATCAATTATGCGTTCTTCTTTTATATTGTTTGATGGAGTTTAGTTGATATATCATATATGTGCATACAAACCAGTAGTATTTTCAAAAATATGACACAAGTCGGAAAACTCCTCACATTCTTTTTTCTTGAATTTTTGAACCATTTTATGTACCTACAATCATAAAAAGTGTACATGAGAAAAAAAATGATATATCAATAATTAAAGAAATATTTTACCTTAAATATATTTTCAAAATATTCAACTATAGCATTAACTTCACCGATGAATGGAGTTACAATTGATTCTTATATATTTTAGTAAATTCTTTAAATTCTTCATTCTAATCAATAACGCATTATACTTGTTCTTTAATTGAACCTTAATACACTCTTAACAAATTTTGTTTGAAGATATGCTTTAATATTCTTCCAACCATATTAGAACAGGATAATAGATATTTAATTTCCCTTTTTCACTTCCTTAACCATTAATGAGATTAAATGCAACTCTATAACATTATTCTATACTTCATCTTTTTCATTTATTTCCACACAATCATTAAAATCGCTCATATTGTTCATAGTTTTCATCAATAAAAATGATTACATATGAATGATACTAGGAAAAAATGTCTCATGCAATGATTTGAAGTATGTAATTCTTGAGATAAAGTATGGAACTCTTTATCTTTCAATACTCATAATTAGTCTTTCTCAGTTCAACTAAGAAAAATGTTGCCACTAAAAATATGATAAAATATACCGGAAATAACATTTATGACACCTAAACAACGTGGAAATCTCAATGTAATAACATGATAATGCATGGAGTATTTGGAGAAGCTAACCACTTACAAACTCAAACTAATGAATAGAAAGAATATACAGACTAGTATCCAATCAAGTATTGCAATATGCTAAACCATCATAATACCTTAGTTAAAAGGGAGCTCAAAACATAATGGCTAAAGGAGCATGACTGGTTTGTATGTCTTGATTCCAAGCCATTTGGAAGGAGAGAAGGATTAAAACAAAGTAAGAAATAAAGATAATTGTTTCCTAGGTTCTTAAATTGAACTAAGGATAATGTATTGAAAGATCAATAACAAGAAACTTACTACATATGAATTTTCTGAGTAAAGGCCATACGAAAAAGAAAAGGTGGCCATTTCCTAACTACATACTTAAGCAATTAGAACTACTTGGACATGCTATGGTATTAGACAAGCCAGTTCAGTTAGCAAAGATTATCTTAACAACTAAGGCATTTGTCAATTCCAAAATATTAAGATTCACATCCCCACTTTAACAGCCTACAATTCCACATTTCAAGTACTCATCCTTATTTGCTTTATCTTTCAAGCAGTATAACTAGAGCTCGTTAGAGATAAAACTCAAGTATTGCAATACCACAATCTATTTGCAGACACGCTGTCGACAAGCTTCACAAGTAAAACAATGCTCAAAATCTGTTTGTTACTCGGAAGGATGCTCATAACACAGTGTTCCAATGCAAAACAAAAGGAGGAAAATGCGAAACACTTTAAAATCCTATTGATTCCAACTCTGAAAAGTGAAAATATAAGGATTCTTTTATGCTTGATGTAAAGCAAAATACTTCTACTTGTCTATACTGTCACAACTCGTAATTCTTATTTCCCATCCCTTATCTTCTCTCTATTTATAAATATAAATACACACACAGAGACACATATTTCTCTAAGATGCTCTATCTATCGCTTAGAGTTCTTTGTTCCTCTTCTCATAAGAAAATAGAACAACTTTTTGTAACCTCACTTGGAGCATATATATGTATGAATATATCCCTTGCTTTATAGAGGTACGATTTGGTTCTTTTTTGCTCATGTCTCTAATATCTTATTTGTTCTAAACATGCATGATAATGATGAGCATAGCAAAGAAAGCCACGTTCATCAATAGTTCAAAAATTTACATGATTGTTCGCTTGAAAAACCGTCTTGTTCTGCAAAATGGCAGGACTTTTGAATATCCAGATAATGTTATACATGGAGGTGAACATTAAACATTCAAGAAAACTATAGTTCTTTTTTTCTCTGATAATTTTTCAAGCTCAAAACCAAACAAACATTTGTGCAACACTACAATCCCAAATGATGGTAGGTGTTACAAAGGTTTTTCTTGGACTCAAACTTTCACCGCAAGTCACGTCCTCCTTCATATGGCAATCCCACTTAGGCTCGCTTAAGCAAGATTCAGCCTTCTCACGTGAATGTTGTCGAACAAATCCGTTAGCCCTCAAACACCTCACACACACACAAAAGTGATTAAAGTGTTTCCCTCACACACATAAAGAACACAAGTGTAAAAGAGTAAAGAAAGCAACAAGAGATTTTTAAATGTAGCCAAAGCTACTCTTTCATTAACTCTCAACAAAATGTTAACAAAAGACACGAGTACCTCCTACTTAAAGCACTCAGGGAACTTCCTACTCGAAGCCCTTACAAGAACTCCCTATTCGTAGCCTTTACAATGAGAACTTTCCCCCAAAGCTCTCAACTCTCAAAGCTCTCACGTCTGATTTTCTTTGATGAATAGGTCTCAACTCTAATGAGCTATTTATAAGCTCCTCCATATGACTAAGAGTCCTAGTAGAACTCTACTAGCTAAGATCACAATCTTATCCTATCTAATAAAATTACATCATATTTAAAAGATTTACCCTATCTAGAAAAGATTATCTTTATCCACGAAAATCCCCTCTATCTTCAGATGATCCTTCCATGTGATCTTCATCTCTTAAAGATGATGTCCATCCACAATGATCTTATCCGTCACGTCATCATATGTCACATCATCTACAGTTGCCACGTCACTGCTGATGTGTCTTCACCACAGCCTATCCACACATAGATCTATCAATGCACATCTATGGACAAGTCCATCTTCCATAATCAAGCTCATCTATGATACAGTCTCGTCACTCCATGACTAAGTCACAAGTCACAATCCGAGTTAGTATTTAACCTTACACATATTAAATACCTTCGACCTGCCTCTTCGAAGTTAGGTATTTATGCGACTCACGCTCGCATGCCTTCACGCATCTTTGCAGGTCTCATACACCTTTGCGCCTTCTCGTGTACTCCCGAGTCTCGCATGACTTAGTTTTCTAACTCTGCATGGCCTGGCATCCGAATCTCACGTCTCGTTGAAGATTTCCGCCAATGCGCGCCTATGCATGCCCACGCATATCGACTCTCGCCTACTCTCAAGATCTTCATTGATACTTCTCGCATCTCTTGCCTACTTCGTAAGTTTCTCAGGTTTTGCTCACCAACTCGCAAGACTTTGCCTTGTTCCCTCGTTAACACGCCTTCCTCATGCCGACTTGCATGCCAAGCATTGACCAAGGCTCGCCAACACTCGCACGATCCCGCAGTCCGAACTTAAGGATCTAACAATAGGTATGTTTTTTATAGAAGTCATTTGCATTTAGCTCTAGACCAAAGTGGAGAAAACAAAAACTTAGTAGGTAGCCATGTGGTTCCACTTTAAAAGGGTTCTTGATCACCAGGTTCACATACACCTATCTCTCTACACTTTATTAAAAAAACAGAAACTAATTGACCAATTTGTTCAAAGTTAATGTTCAAACATACTAGCCTCATCATAGGATCGAATAAGCATTCAGTCTAAGATTTTTGAAAAATTACCTAACCTTCTTACTGTTCATTATGGTCCATTTGAAGCATTTATCCTGTGTACACACAAATGTTGTCGCCCATATTCCTGACCTTCCTCCTCTGTGATGGCAGAGGTATGGAAACGGATATAAACGTTGGTTTTGGGTCCTTATCCTCACCTAACACAAGCAATACACCATCAATCGTGCAAAAGGAAGAGGATAGAAGATTCAAACTTCTCAAAGACGCAAGAAAATCTTCAATGGAGAGGCAATGGCTAGAGGTATTTATTTCCATTAAGCTTCCATTGCAGTATATTTGTATATGGTTAATATGCATGTATCTTTACGTTATGTTTTGTATGAGAAGCATGCTATTGTTAGTTTATATTTCATTTGGTATCGAGCCACAGCCTATACCTCTGTCTTGCTTTAGAAACCACCAAAAAACATATCTCTATTATACTCTGTTTTTGGTTGAGTTTATGCTAAAAACTTGAGCTTGAGGTTGTTGAATTTTTTAGACAATTTTGTACTTGCTGGAGACGTTAGAGTCGTGTTTTTGTGCTCCATGGAGCACTTGACATTGACTAGACTGTGAAGAAGGAGGAGGGACAACGACCGTACATGAGGCTTCGAATGTTACCATTTATGGAGCGTCGCATGGTCGGATTTCTGACATCTTGTGCGCGTCGCCTGGTCGGCATCGTCCCAATATCGACCTTCAAGCAACCGCTGGCGTACTATGCTCGCCAAAAATGTTGGGGCTCCGATAGGTTCTAGCCTTGAAGACGACCTCGCGATATTTTTATAAAATTATTTATTAATTTTAATTATGTTAATATTAATAATTAGTTGGGTTAATTCAGAACTAACCCATTATGTTATGATTATAATTCTAAAATCATTTTTGGCATTAATATTTTATGAAAAATATGAATTTTTAATTATGTATGCTTATGTTAGAATTTGAGTTTTTGAGATGCATATTGTAATTGTTTAATTTTTGCACAAATTACATGTGATTAATTGAAAAATTTTTGTGTGTAAATTTATGATCATTATACATGCAAAATTATATTAAATAATTTGTGCATTTTATTTGATTTATTTGCATTATTTATTAATTGATGCAAATAATTAGGCTTTAATTTAAAGCTTAAGATAATGTAAGTGATCATATGATTTTAATTAATCAGGAGTAGCCACATCATCTCAAATTAATTACAATTATATATTTAGTTTTAAGATCACATTAATATATTAATTGTAATTAATCATATGTGATATGATAAAATCTACCCACAGAAATTTTGTTATATTTGTATGATTAATTAGGATGAAATATCGGATTATATTTCTTAATCTACCTATAGGAATTAAGAAAAGGAACATAATTCAATAGTTTTGTCATAAAGTTTCGAATGAATCTAATTAAGTAGAACTTTAGCCCACAGGCAAGTCTTATGTCACTAGATTCATCTGTTAAATGCATGATTTACATTGGTAAACCATGAACTCGAAATATATATAACGATTATATATTTTTATTTCTCAATTTACATTTACTCAAACAGTTAATATTTCTGATATTAAGTGTGATATTCTCAAAGTAAGAGGTGACAACTATAAGGGGTGAAAGGAGAGAATTCTGCTTCATTTGGGCTAGATGGATATAGACTATGCTATTAGGAAGAACGAACCACCGAATATGACTGAGACCAGCACTCCAGAAGCTGTTGCTCTTTATGAAAAGTGGGAGAGATCTAATCGTCTCTCCGTGATGTTCATAAAGACCAAGATATTTGCTGGCATTCGTAGTTCTGTCGAACAACATAGTAATGTTAGAGATCTATTAAAGGCCATTGATGAGCAATTCGCTATATCTAATAAGACCCTTGCCAGCACTTTGATTATGTAGTTCTCATCCTTGAGGTTCACTGGGATAAAAGGCGTATGTGATCACATAATGCGTATAAGGGACATAGCGGCTCAGCTGAAAGCATTGGAGGTCCTGATGTATTACATTTTGTGCACTCTGCCTCAACAATACGGTCCTTTCAAGATCTCTTATAACACACATAAGGATAAGTAGTCGATCAATGAACTATTGATTATGTGTATGCAAGAAGAGGAGAGGTTGTTAATGGAAGAGGGTGAAAAGGTCAATTTGACTGTTTCAGGAAAGAAGAGGCAGGATGATGCCAAAAATAAGGGAAAAGGCAAAGATGCTCCTCAATCCAATATAAAGAAGCCGTCAAAGTGTTTCTTCTATAAGAAGAGGGGATACATGAAGAAAGACTGCCTTAAATTTAAGGACTGGCTTAAGAAGAAAGGTACTCAAATTTCATTTGCTTATTATGAGTCTAATATGGTTAATGTTAATCATAACACATGGTGGATTGATTCTGGTTCTACAATCCATGTTTCGAATACCTTGCAGGGTATGTAAAACCTAAGGAAGCCGGTGGGAAGTGAACAATTCATCTATTCAAGAAGCAAGATGAGTTCATATGTGGAAGCTATCGACACTTACATTTTGGTTTTGAGCAGTGGCTTTATTTTGTGCTTGGAGAAGAACTTTTATATTCCAAATTTCTCTGAAAATTTGATTTCTGTATCAAGACTTGTACCTTTTGGTTTTTCCTTTAACTTTTCAAATTTTGGTTTCAGTTTATGTAACGGATCTAAAGTTATTGGTTATGGTACATTATCTGATGGTCTTTTTTTTCATTCAGTTATAAAATGATGATGCCTATAATTCGATGCATGTCACTGCTGGATTGAAACGATGTGTTGCAAATGAAGAATCCTCTATGTTGTGACACCGTAGTTTAGGACACATCTCCATTGAGAGAATTAAGAGATTAGTAAATGAAGTATTTAGTACTTTAGATTTCGCTGACTTTCAGACCTGCGTGGATTGTATTAAGGGTAAGCAAACTAACCAGTCTAAAAGATGTGCCCAGAGGAGTACAAACCTGTTAAAAATTATACATACAGATATTTGTTGTCAAGATATGGACGCTAGTCCGAAATACTTTATCACCTTCATAGACGATTATTCGCTATATGTGCATCTCTACTTACTTCGTTCTAAGGACGAAACTTTGAATGTTTTTAAAATGTTTAAGGCTGAAGTGGAGTGTGGAAAGCTGATAAAATCGTGAAGTCAGATAGAGGTGGAGATTACTATAGTAGATATACTGAAAGTGGACAAGCTCCTGGTCTTTTTGTAAAGTTTCTTCAGGAACATGGGATTGTTGCCCAGTACACTATGCCTGGTTCTGCGGATCAGAATAGTGTGGTAGAAAGAAGAAACCGAACCTTAATAGACATGGTGAGAAGTATGAAGAGTAACATAAAACTTCCTCAATTCCTGTGGACTGAAGCTTTAAAGACAGCTGTGTATATATTAAACCGAGTTCCAACCAAGGTTGTCTCAAAAAAACCTTTTGAGTTATTTAAGGGTTGAAAATTGAGTCTGAGGCATATATGCATTTAGGGATGCTCGCCTGAAGTGAGAATTTACAACTCACAGGAGAAGAAGCTAGACCCAAGGACCATCGGTGAGTATTTCATTGGATATGCTGAAAGTTCTAAGGGGTATAGATTCTATTTTCCATCTCATAGCACTAGAATTGTGGAATCAATAAATGCAAAATTTCTTGAGAATGACTTGATCAATGGAAGTGGTCATTTTCTAGATATAGTTTCTAAAAGGGGTCATTATGAAGCTCAACCTTCTGGTTCAAGTGATAGATTGATTATCATTCACATCCCTCAAGTTCAAACTGGTGTGGGATAACCAATTACTAAAGTTCCACAAGCTATTAATACTAATCCAGTAGATCAACTTGTAAATGAAGAACAACCAGAAATTGTTGAGAAACTAGTTGAACAACAGGCTGAGCAATAAGTTCCTCATGAGGATGATAGTACAATATTGAGGAGATCTATAAGGGTTAGAAAGCCAGCAATAACTAGCGATTGTATAGTGTATCTACAAGAATTAGATTACAACATTGGAGTTGAAAATGATCCTGAAACGATTTCACAGGCCATGAGTTCTAAAGAATCAGACTTGTGAGACAATGCTATGAAGGATGAGATGGATTCTATAGCATCTAATCAAGTCTGGGATCTCGTTGAGTTGCCAAATGGTGTGAAAACCATTAGATGTAGAAGGGTATTTAAGACAAAGCAAGACTCACAAGGCAACTTTGAGAGACATAAAGCAAGAATTGCTGCCAAATGGTTCACTTAGAGGGAAGGAATCGACTACACGGAGACATTTTCTCTTGTATCTAAGAAAGATTCTCTTCATGTAATCATGACATTGATAACTCATTTTGATTTTGAGTTACATCAAATGGATGTGAAAACGACGTTACTCAATGATGAACTAGTGGAAAAGGTTTACATGAAACAATTTGAAGGATTCTCCTATAGTGATGGTGAGCATTTAGTCTGTAAGCTTAATAAATCCATATGTGGGATAAAACAAGCCTCCCAACAGTAGTATTTAAAATTTCATGAAGTGATAACTTCATTCGATTTTGAAGAAAATACAATGGAAAAGTGTTTATACCAGAAGGTTAGTGAGAGTAAGACTTGTTTTCTTGTGTTATACATGGATGACATTTTGCTTGTGACTAATGATAAGGGTTTACTATATGAGGTGAAACAATTTCTCTCAAAGAATTTTGATATGAAAGATATGGGTGAGGTATCTTATATCATTGGTGTTAAGATCCATAAAGAAAAATCTGGAGGCATTTTGGGTTTGTCTCAAAAGACCTATATCAACAAGGTTTTAGAGAGATTTCGGATGAAAGATTGTACACAAAGTGTAGCACCCATAGTTAAGGGTGATAGATTCAGTTTGAATCAATATCCGAAGAATGAATTTAAGTGGGAACACATGAAGAACATTCCACACGCTTCAACTGTCGGAAGCCTTATGTATGCTCAGGTCTGCACCGACTTGACATTGCATATGCTGTTGGAATGTTAGGAAGTTATCAGAGTAATCCAGGTATTGACCACTGGAAAGTTGCAAAGAAGGTTATAAGATATTTTCAGGGTGCAAAGGACTGCATGCTTATGTACAGGCAAATTGAGAACTTGGAAGTAGTTGGATACTTCGATTCAGACTTTGTTGGCTGCATTGATTCAAAGAAATCAACATCTAGTTATATTTTCATGCTAGTTGGTGGAGCTGTATCTTGGAGAAGTGCCAAGCAGACCCTGATTGCTAGTTCTACTATGGAAGCTGAGTTCGTATCATATTTTGAGGCCACCTCGTATGGTGTATGGTTGAAGAGTTTCATATATAGGCTTAGAGTTATTGATTCAATTTCTAAGCCATTAAGGTTGTATTGCAACAACTCCGTTGCGGTCTTTATGACTAAAAATAACAAGAGTGGAAGTCGAAGTAAGCATATCAACATTAAGTATTTAGCCATAAGAGAACGTGTTAAGGAAAAAAAAGTTGTCATAGAGCTCATTAGCACTGATTTGATGATTGCAGATCCTTTAACTAAAGACATGTCACCTAAGCATTTTAAGGATCACGTAGTGTAAATAAGACTTGGTTCTATAATGTGGTATTGTTGTACATTTGTTGATTCAATGGAACTCTTATTCAGTTTGATATTTTCTCATAAATTTTGTGCACATATATTTTGATTGGTTTTGAGAAATGTCATTTAATTTGGACCTAGAATAAACATATGGTTCATTCATTAAGTTAAAGGGCTAGTAATGAGAAATTTTGTATATGTAATAGATGTAAGATAATACTCACTATAAGAGGACTTATCACCATGATTCATATACTTACTTTCTTGTTACATGTAGTGTTGGGTTAAATGGACCAAGTTGGAAAATGTAAGATTTTTGAAAATTTACCTAACCTTCCTACTGTTTATGTATGGTCAAATTAAAGCATTTATCCTGTGCACATGCACGTTTTGTTGCCCATATTCCCGACCTTCCTCCTCTGTGATAGGCAGAGGTATGGAAACGAATATAAACCTTAGTTTTGGGTCCCTATCCTCACCTAACGCAAGCAGTACACCATCGATCGTGCAAAAGGAAGAGTATAGAAGATTCAATCTTCTCAAAGACGCAAGAAGATCTTCGGTGGAGAGGCAATGGGGAGGTATTTATTTCCATTAAGCTTCCGTTGCTGTATATTTGTATACAGTTAATATGCATGTATCTTTACGTGATGTTTTGTATGGGATGCATGCTATACAGAGAATCAACATCTAAAAGAGAAAAGCAAATATCCAGCTAATTAGGAGATCTAAGAACAAACACTTCCATTTTTATAAACCAGTCGCGGTCTTTTAATTTGTGGGAATAAAACTAAAAATATCAAAATTTATAATACTAAATCCATAATTTATACAAATAAAAATAATAAGCACATTTTAATATTATATTTTTAACAAAATTAAATATAAAAAGTTAAATTTTACTTAATTTTATAATATTAATCTACAATTTAAAAATAACACTAAAATATTTTAGTCATATAATTGTCATACAAAATAATTATGTTATGTATGAAATTTATAATTTAATAAATTAAAAATAGTTAACCCTAAAATTATTCTCTAATTGTCATACAAAATAATTATGTTATGTATGAAATTTATAATTTAATAAATTAAAAATAGTTAACCCTAAATTTATTCTCTCTATCAACAATAATTCATCTTTTTACACTTAATCTCCATTTTCCCCTCAAATGGTCTTTTCTCGCATGGTTATATTTTTTTTTTATGATACCAACTTTCAATTTAATATTTTTAATTAACAACAAATGTTAAATAATAACTATCATTATATTATAAATTAAAATTTTAATTATTTTAATACTATTTTTTAAAGTTCAGATTAATATTATAAAATTGAATAAAATTTAATTTTTTGATTAATTTTTTAAATAATTACCGTAATATAATTTTTTTATTAAACCTAATTCATTTTTCATTTTGATGGAACATGTTCAATAACTTGATAGCGGTTGGTGGAATTGAACAAAATGAAGTATATAGGCGTTAGAAAAGAAATGGTAGAAAAATAGAGGACCAACACACAATTATGATGAACCTGCTGTTTTTAACGTACTAGCTCCTTTCCTCTCTGGAATCTTCCATTCTCTGCGAGTTCTTTTCTTGCCGCTGCGCATGGCCGACGATTTCGAGTTTCCCGATCAGTCACCGCCGTCGTTTCAGGGAACGGTAAGGCCTCATCCTAATGTTCTTTTTTGAATTGTTGATGTCCTCAGATTTAATTTGAGATCTCTGTTAACACTGACACATGCATACATATATATATATGTTTTAACTTCTGACTAAGAGGAGATCAATTCGTTTTTTGTTGTGATCTTGTGGTTTTGGATCTTGGATAATGATAGTTGAGCTTTCTATTTCTCACAGTTCTTTCTATCGTTTGTATGTTGTGTTTGGATTGCATGCTGGGAAAGCGCGTTTTTTGATCCGATGCGTAGCTTCCCTGTTTTATGCCTGAAAATGTGATGCACGGAAAATTGTGTCTTTGAGTGATTTATTGACGCCTGATTGATTGTGACTTTGTGGTGGTTTCCATATTGTCGATATTAATTCTGAGTTTGACCAAATCGTGTGCGATCAACTATGTTTGTTAGTTTTAGTCCAATTTAAGAAAATCATGGTGATCAAAAAAGATCATTATCATGTTATGTTGAAGAATTAGAGCTTCATTGGTTTAAGTAAATAAACAAAGGTTGAATCTTGAAGTTTGATTTTTGATCTTTTGATTCTCATTGACCCACTTTTTTCAAGTTGTGAGCTTCCTTTTGTCTTTGTACAGAGGTCATTTGTTCTAACATTTTGCCAAATTGTTTGTTGTTTTCATTAACTCGTTCACACTCACGTGAGTTGATTTGCTTGTAGTCGTCATGCTTTTCTTTTCTTGCTTGTTAGTATTGCAAGGAAGAGGTTTTTGAGAGTGTCAGGATTTACCATCAACCTAGCTTGTAATGATTCATGGTCTTGTTAGTTTCTTTCTGCAATTTCTCTTTCTTTTTCTTTTTTTTGGCTTGGTTGTGTGTTCAAACTGAATACCGATGCATGTTTTGATGATTAGGGAAATGTTATTAACGATGTTCCGGCAAAAGGGTTAAACCCAGGATTGATAGTGCTGCTGGTTGTGGGGGGTTTGGTATTGACATTCCTTGTTGGAAATTATGTACTTTACCTATATGCACGGAAGACTCTACCTCCAAGAAAAAAGAAGCCCGTCTCCAAGAAGAAGATGAAGAGAGAGAGGCTGAAGCAAGGTGTTTCTGCACCAGGAGAATAAGAATATAGAAGTTAGAATTTGCTTTGTGCTGCATTCTTAAATGCCAAGTTTTCTGTCTTGAATCTTCCTATCCTTTAATGTCGAGAGAACTGTCTTTGCTATTTCACATTTTGGCTTCATAGTTAGGAATTTAAACTAATAGTTTAAATGTTAATCTTAAATTTTGGTAGAACTTCAGATAAAGGTGCATTTTGTGGAAAGGGCAATGGCTATCTCATACATGTTTTGTTGGCAGGTCGATTTTAGAAGTGCAAAATAACCTAACCTAATCATACTATCTGCATTGTCAACTCGTTCAATCTGGATTTTGTCAACTATGTTTATCATGGGGTTAGAATCTGTTAATTCCTTGTGGATTTTGTTTACTATATTTCTTTATTCGATTGTTCAAGAAGTGGGATTTTGTTTCTTCTTATAATTCCTCCATATGAAAAGAGCGTGCAAATGTTTATTCTAATCAACAAAACTATAAAAGATTCAAGCATATTAAACCCTAGGGACGTTCTCATTGGCCTATTCGCAAGGCAGCTTCTTGAGGTTTGACATTCTTCGTTAACTCTTATTTTGAGGAGCAATTTAGTTTCATAAAAGACAGCAATCTTAGAATCATTTTGCATCCAATCTCAATTAAGGTTATTGTGTTTTGAACAAACACATGAATAGGATTGTCAAAACATGATCTTAATCTAAACATCAACTCCTCAATTCCAAAGTACAAGATGTCCGGACCATGTATACAATGTACTATACAAACATAGTTCAGCCAAGGCTACATCTTTAGTTTATTTTACCAGTAAATAAAACTGCAGTAACGGGAATCAATTGCAGTGCAGATCACGCAAGCGAAGATTCACAAGATCTACGAAAAAGAACATAACAATAGACATAGGAATAGATAGGATGCAACGTTCACATGGGATTCATTCAAGCTCCACGACCCATTGTCTGCTCGCCTGGTGGGATCATAACCAAGACTGGCCGAGCATTGAACCCAGGATGAGGCACCTTTCGACGAATCTCGCGACCTTCCTGGCAAAGGGCACATGGGTGGCAGAAAACATGAGTTGCAAAGTCGCATGTTGACTCGCACTGCTCACGTTGCAACTCATCTTCCACACAGCTTCCACAGCAACCACATGACCTATTAAGTGCCTCACAGCTACCCTGTTTCATACCAAAACCATGGATGTTAATGCACAAAATGCTCATCCCGAACCTACTCATAGGTAATAAATGCATAAGAGTAAAAATCCAGCTCAAGTTCATCCTAAATAAAAATCCAGCTCAAGTTCTTCCCAAGTAATAGATCATATTCCATATTCCATAAAGGCAAGTTCACTGAAAAAAAACAACAAATTTTGAAGCCAAATTATAATTCAAAGCTCAAGATAGAAACAGTTTGGAAGTACCTTTAGACCATGCTGACTTTGGATAAAATGAAGGAAATCATACAAACTTGGAGAATGGTACGGATCATTGTATAAAGATGCAAATGCTTTTATGCAAAAGATTATGTAAGAAGAAAAGCAAGCATAATTGGCACTACAACACACCAATACCATTCGCAATAATTAGTAAATCTTGGAACAGCAACAACTCACAAATACTTGTATTAGAAGGGTGGACCAAAATCATGACCACATAGCATATCGAAATGAAATATAGACATTTTTATACATCCATCAAAATCCCAATGTCAAGTGACAAAGAAGAACTACACAAGCATTAGGAATCTAAAACAACATCCAAATTGCAGGTTTATGGAGGGAAAAAGTGAGGAAATGACTTGCCTCTAGGTTAAATTTCCTGCGAAGTGCAGTGCGGCTGGGATACGTAAACCACGGTGCAAGGCAATTCGAACCAAAAAGGGAATTACCAATCAGGTATAGGCCTGTGTAGGGCAAGCAATGATTTGTGAAGGTTCCAGGGCTTGATCCAAGCCTCTCAACATTGCTTCCATACAGAACACAAGGGGCAACACTTCCCAGAAGACCTGTGAAAACGATAACAAATTCATACCGACTTGAAAAACCAATCTGACACATTAGATAGTATCAAGATCAGGATGATAGCACGTGAAATACGACAAAAAAACCGTTATGTTTACAGATCTCTCTCTCTTAAATCATTCTGTTCCCCAATGATGACATCAAGTTTGGCTATTATAAAGAAAAACTGGGGACAAGATCATAACTCAATACAGCATGTGGAAGATTTAGTTTAAGTCAACGATCCAACCTCAGAGAAATGTTAGAAAATAAGCAAAGATATTAAACCGACAATTGAGCTTAAGCCCATCACAAGAGACCTACACTGCAAAGCATTCACCTTTTCAAGTTATTAACCAAGCCAAATCTGAAAAGATGAAATGCCCCATTTATTATGCCAAATACGATCATCAAATGCAAAATCAATGATACCAAACAGAAAACAAAAGTTCTTCCAATGAAGGGTCGATCTAAAAAGAGATTGAAACCAATCACCAACAGAGAACGAAACCCTTAAATTAAAGCTGCATATCACCTCCATCTACCCTTGATGAAGTCTTCCTCATAACCCAAAGATCATCATATTAAAACTCATCCAAATTACACAAAACCAAAACGCCAAAAGACAAGAATCCAAAATCACTTACAAACTTCAACATCACTGCTGCAAAATTCATCGTTACGACCCAAACAAGCGAAGAAGCTCGTGTCCCATTGAGCACGCGCCACGGGCTCTCCGACCACACTTCCATGAGCAAGCGGTAGGCCATCAGCAGTCCACTTACACGCAGGAGAACCTCCAGATCGCGGCGATTTCTCGTCGGAGACTTTCGCCGGTTTCTCGTCTCTCTCCTGAAGGTCTTTGCTCAATAAAGGACTCAGTTCCTCCTCATGACCGTTCTTGCCGTTAAAAGCATCGTTTTGGTTACTGGGGTTGCTTCCAGCCATTTCAACAGAGACAAAAAGAGATTGGAACAGATAAAGCCAGAGAGAGAAAGGTGAGAGACAGTGAGTTGAATTGAATCGTACGTTAAGAAAGTAAACGACTGATTCTGCCTCTTCCGCTCCTTAAAACTTCGATGAAATTACGAAAGAACGTGTCCACCACTTTTTGTTTACCGTCAACTTCCAACTTTTTATAGTCATTTGGTTTTGCCATTAATTAACATAATAATACAATTTTCCTTAAATTGTTAAAAACACTAAAAAAATTATATATTATTATATATATATATATATATAGTAATTAGAAAAAGGTTTGATATTGATATTTTTTATAAAATTTTATAGAAGAAATCAATATCAACAACACCGACACGAATACCACCCATACGCAAAATCTGAAAAAATTCATTAATATAAAATCTTATTCTTAATTAATAAAGAAGTTGTTTTTAAAATAAAATTTTATAAAATGATGATAAAATATTTTCTAAAAAAGTTTATGATTTAAATTTTTAGTTGCGATTTACTTATCACAAAAAATATTGGCCACGTTAGTAAAGTTTTATATTTTTGGTATTTGATAATATTAGAAATTTGATAATATTTTTGGTAAGTATATAAAATTATTCTTTTTTTCCATAAAATTATAAGTTCGAGTCTTTTTTTTATAAACACGAAGCAAAGGCGGCGTATAATTACGAAGCAAAGGCGGCGTATAATTAACGATTATCTCTTATTCTCGCAAAGTGGAGAGTTTTACTCTTTAGACAATGCACTATTTCGAATGTTTAAACTTGTAAGGAAGAGAATGGGTTTTACTTTTTGTAATTTTAGTCAATGATTTAATGAAGAAATTATGCTAACTTCATAAACCCAACAACTTACTTTGAATTGATCCAGCTTTTAAATCTCTAACATCAGTTTTTAAAAGTCAGAAATGAAATAGTCAAATGATTTTCTCTTTTTTATGCTATTTATATTTTTTTCCTTTGACTGTGACATAGTTAAATTCTGTTAGTCCAATTGGAAATAATAAGAAAATGCATAGGTCATTAAAAGAAGTTCTAATATAGAAATATATATAGTATACCGCCTAATTACTTTATTTCCTCTATAAGTAAAAAAGCATGATAACTTGACGTCATCCTCACCTGCGTCCGACTTATTACTGACAGTCTGCTCAAAGTTTCAAACTCACCAGTGGCAACTAAATACGAAGGTTGCGCTTATTGCGGGACTTAACACAACATCTTACAGAAGTCGAAATAGGAGAGCACTCATCTTAGAGTGGCTTACTACTTAGAAGCTTTCAGCAATTATGCACTTGGCTTTCCAACGTTTATCGTGGGTATGATAATTGATACACTAGAGGTGCGTCCTTCTCGATCCCACATGACTAGAAGTAGACAAACGGGAATTAATTCTAGCTCTTATATGATGAAAAAAAAGTAAAAGATTTTATAAGAAAATAATTGACAAATAAGGTGAGTTCATTAAAATTTCACAGACGAAAAAATGGAAATGCATGCTCTTACCTATAATACGTTATCTGCCATAATGTGATGTTTCCAATCCCAATAAAAGTAACTCATCCAATAGTAAGATAATGATAATTAGGATATTAGACCATAAATTATGAAATCAATTAAGAATGTAATTATAATATCAATATCAATGATTAAAAATTCAAATGGTTTGATTGATTCAACTATAAAAATTTTAAATCATTCAACTTTTCGGTTTGATTTAATTTAATAACTTTTATTGTTAAAAACTTACCAGTTTATTAATTAATCAGTCAATTTTTGTAAATCAATAAATTCTTATAAACTAAAATAAATAAATACATTTCTATTTAATAATTTATATTTTAATTAAATTTCAAAATTTTCTAAAACAACATCTTTCAATCATATTTCATATTTCAAAATTTTAATTTTATTTAATCCTTAGCCGATTGTATAAGAGTCTAATATCAAATGAACATTTAAACCTTACATCTCTTTTCTTACATAAATTATTTAAGTGCCTTGTCTTGTTTTATTTTTATAAATATCATAATTATAACTATAACAATTATTTTCCTTTAAAAAGTTATAGATATTTATTTGTTTATTATTATTAAGTTTATGTAACATTCAAATTTAATTAAAAATTCATAAAAATATTATTTATTGCTGTATAATAAGATATTACCTTTTTAATATTTTTAACTTTCTAGTAAGCTTATGTTATTAATTGTTAAACGAGACTAAGATAAGCTTAAAGATTAATATTTTAAACGGGTAAGAAATATATCCTTTTATTTTTAATTATCAATATCTTTGCTTCTAAAAATTGTCTTAATCACATTTATCAAAATTTGGTCACATTACTCATATCAGGCTACCACCCTTTAAATCAAATTTCCTTTTACTTTACAATTTGTGTAGTACAGATCGTCCACAAGAATTTTTTTCTTTTTTTTTCCCTATTTTATTTGGTATGATAAAAAAATTCAACTAGTATGCTTGATTCAAACGTAAAAATCTTGAACTATTTAATTTTTTAGTTTAGTTTTCAATTTTCCGGTTTGATTTACTTTAATAACTCTTATTATTAAAAATCGATAAATTTTTTAATTAATTAGTCAATTTTTTAAAATTAATAAGTTTTTATAAACTAAAATAAATCAATTAATTTCTATTTAACTATCTTTTTTAAATTAAATTTTAAATTCTTAGATAGATAAAAACAATGGCCCGATTTGACAATTAGCGGATTACATTATAGTTGTTAGATGATTTTATCAGCGATTAGCTGACAGTGAATTATATCAGTTGATTTAACTAGCTGATAACATCATTTGTTTATTAAAAATGTTTGATAAAATTAGTTGTTTATGTGTAAAATAACTTATGAATGTATGAATTAAAAAAATTTATTTCTTTATGACTGATAGGAAAAAAGGATATAAATAAGTTAATATATATGCATATGTATATGTTTAAGAAGTGAAAATATCAAGATATATTTAATTTTTAATATACTATTATTTAAAATGTGCCTGTACAAAATATTATAGTAAAAAAAACTATTTTTACTGGTTAATATATGTTATAAATGTTGTAAAATTAGTTTATTATTTAAAAAATCAATCTAGTTTAAATAAACTTACGTTTAACTTATTTTAAATTTAGTTTATATTTATTAAAAAACATACGTTTAAAGTTGATTCAAATTCGTTATAAATTTATAGTTTATCTTTTTAATGTTAGTGTCCAAATTTAGTGAAATTGTGGATACCTTATCTTTATTTTCACATTAATATCTGCTTATTCTTATGTAAATTGTTAGTGTTTTTATTTTCTACCTTTTTTATGTGTTAAGTTTCTTTGTTCTTGAAGTTTGAAGTTATACTTAAGGGGAATTAATCTTGTTTTATGTAAAGTTGTTTTTTGGAACTAAATAGAAAGAAAATACAATGATTTTGGGATGAAAATACTAAACCAAGAGTTGACCGTAATTAGAAATGGCCTCGTGCAACAACTAGATGCTTGAAACACAGCAGGTTGGAATAATAAAACAAATGAAGCAAACAACGTAGCAAAGAGCTTTAAAAGATCGTGTACAATGTGTATGGACCAACTTAATAATTTGCTACATCAAGCTACAGCATAGAGAGAAGGAACAACGACGCACAGTAAAGGCAGAAGAACAAAACACAGCACACGGAGAAGAACAAAGGGGAGGGTTGTTGAGCTACGACACAGGCGTTTTACTCAAAAACGCCTAAGGACATAGCGTTAAAGGAAGGCAGCGAGGCTTTAAGTGTGAATAAGATCCCCTAAAGTAAAAAATTGTCTAATCACTCAACAGTAGAGGGCAGCGCAAGTGAGGGTAGTAGCTAAGTATGGAAGAAGAGGCTAGGAGCTGGTGTAGACATGGTGCATGGATGAACAGCTGTGTGGAGCACCATTAAACCCCAACCTTATTTGTCCCATCGATGAATAGTGAATAGGAGAAGGTTGCATAAGAAGCAAATAGAGAAGAGGGCTGGCGGCAGAACAAGAAGAACAACACCTACGACAGTCCCAATGCCAGTGACAGTCCTAAATAATTAGGAAAAATTGTGATATTGGGTTATTAAATTTTTATTTCTTGGTTTACGAAATCCTAGTTGTTGAACTTTGCATGTTATGAGACTTTTGTTCTTTATTTCAATCGATTTATTAGTCAAGTATTAATTATTTTTCTGGGTTATTATTTGATTGTTTAATTTT
>JANIJH010000005.1:71976034-71987423 GCA_024520975.1 Erythroxylum areolatum
TCACTGAGAAGTATCAATCACCAAACATCATTTGGGTATCACATCATACGTATTAGCCCATCAATTGATTGTTTACGTTACTTAACTCCCCTCGTGTATGCAACCGTTGAAAATTTGAGGTCAGAATTTTACCTTTCAAAAAGAACCTATCCGGCTCGAGCGAAGATTAATCTAGGTATAGATAGTTTAAAAATGTCTTTCCATAATTAAAACCCTCCTAGAATACCTTGTAGGTAACAAAAAAAAATCATAACAAATATTCATTTGTAACTTGCCCGGCCCTCGAATTTGGCCTATACCCTGCCCAGAGAGGAGTCTTGATGGTGTTTTAAGAGCCACCAACTTGTGGCTGCTTATAGGTGGAATTTTGGGCAGTTCTGATAGGCTAAGTAATGGGGTTAAAAGAGGGTAAAAAGGTGTCTTGGTTTCTTGTCAAAGAATGGTATTGATACTAATCATTCATCAACTACATGCCTGCCTTGAAATTTTGGTACTTGGAATTTATGGCATTGGCACTCCACTTCACCGACGGACTTCCAACAAGTTCCACCCACCCCTGCAATAAAGAGGACACCTACACAGTGAAAAGCAAGTAACAGACTATAAGTGTGGTGGGGTATCTCTGCAACCCATTAGTGGCTCTACCAGCCACAATTGCCCCTCAAATCTTCTGTGCCAACAATCCAGTACCAACCCTGTCTCATTACATCTTAACCTTTCATTTATGTAGGTCCTATATATTAAAATGCAATGAAACAGAATTAGTACTGGGTTGTTGACACAGAGGATCAGCTCCCACATAAATAAAAGGTTAAGATGCAATAGGACAGGGTTGATACTGGGTTGTTGGCACAGAAGATCAGCTCCCTCACAATTGTCTATGCCCAAGCAACCACCAACGCACTATAAAAATCTCTAGATCGTCAAGTTTCCAACATTATCCTTTCCTCGATTAGCACAAGACTTGGGGAGCTCGGTGTAAGTTTGTAATTCCACAATGAAGCACATCAACAGGCAATGTCATTTCCAAGAACAGGTACAAAAAGGTCAACTGATGTTCAGGTCACTTTCCGACACTCAGCAAAAAGGGCTTGACGTAGGAGGCAAGCCGAGCGAGTCAATCAACAATCAATGGGCAAAAGGTGTGTTGTTGATCTGTACACATTAGGAATAGAAACTATGAATACAACAAAACATGAAGTAAATGCGAAGACTTCGGATTAAAGTGCTACTTGTTCTACAGATACTAGTGAATTGGGCCAATTCAAGTTGATATACATGAGGGCCTTGCTTAAATGGTGTGACACAAAAGAGGCCAGAAAGTCCGCGATATCCTATGATTGCCTCTTAAATTACTTCCTTACCCTATATATATGCTATACTGTTATATTCTAAGAGGTTTATGCAGAGGTTATAGGTCTTTTCATTCCGACCACTGAATTTTTAAACTCGGATCCGATGTTGCTGCTGTTATGTCCTTCACTGGTCCATTGTTGCCGTACTTGTACCTCTGTTTCATCATCTGAGAATCAATACTAAATTTCAGATTAACTGGTAATCAGGATGAATCATTGTTAGTCTACAATACGTTGTCCTTTTTGTTAACTTTGTCAAGTATGATTCGGACGAATTGATATAAAAAACGAAAAGAAAATGCGCTAAATTAATAAAATTACCGGATATAGAAGATAAGGAAAACTCTGTCAGGCGTCTTACGCACTCCTTCAGTGCTTGGAGTTCAGCTTCCTTCTCGCAGAGTTTGGACTGGGCCAAATGTAATTCAGATTCCAAGCCCGCAATCTGGTTTCCTTGCCGTTCAATGAGCACGTGACATAATTTCTGATCGAGCTCTGATGGCGATACCCCATGACATTGGTAAGAAATATCAGTTTCTTGGTCTGCTTCACCGGATGATATCTCAGCCTGCAGAAAAATTTTATGGTAAAAGAAATCTGTAGTTCATAGCTGATAGACTCATCACAGCAGGGAGCATTTTTTTAACCATAATACTATCATAAGTATGTGAATCTCCAAATTAGACATAAAACCTTTTGAAACAGTAATGTTGCTGCCTTATGATTTGATAAGAGTCAGGTGGAGATCATTTTGCCCCAAGAACTATGAAAATAGCCATTAGAATTCGAACTCTTTATGGTGTATACACACCAGTGTACAATTTGAACCAAATTAATATCATAAAACCCGGTCAAATAAAGAATGGACTTTGCACACAATATGCTATAGTTCCTCAATGAATCACATGTGGATCCCCAGTAAATGATACAATGAGTCCTGAAATTTCATTATCATAAAATGCATTGCTGTTTTAGTAAGCACACGTTGAACACTATATCTGAATGTTCATCTTGTAACTACTAAGTGTTAAACAATGGCATTTAGAAAGTTAAACTGCATTTGTGCAACCAACCTATCTATAACAGTAGTTAAAGAGACAAAAAAGGCAGCAACAAAACAAGCAGAATTTAAAATATTAACTTAATCTACATTAAGATCAGAGTGATACATGAAAGACTTCACCTTGTCTAAATTTTGTTTCATCACATTATCGTCAAGAGCTTCAGAGGGAGACCAAGGAAGTTTTTGCAATTCAGATTCAAGCTCTGCCTCTAGTTCATCCATTTCCTTCACGTCTGGAACCAACTCTTCCGTAAGAACACTACTTGGGCATTCAGCATCATCAGTCATGGAGAGCTCAGACAATTTGATTTTGTTTGCATCTTTCGCCCCAATCCTTGGTCCATTAAGCTCTAGATGAAGATGCTCAGTATCTGAGTTTGCAATAAACTTTTTTGATTTCCTTCTGAAAAGGTCAGCTCTTAATTCCTGAACAACCTTTGAAGTCTCATCCATGGCCATGCTCAGCTTATTGATCTCAGCTTTCTCAGCTGAAATCATGTACATGATTCCCACACCCAATCCCCAATCAAACAAAGAGCCATCTGTGGAACATTACATTGAGGTATCAACAGCATCACATGACAGAGACTTCACAAGTAATCAAAGTACTTAAAACCACAGCATCACTTCAATGATCAACATTGTTACATGCTTAAGATAATAAGGCTTTAGCCCGTTAGGAAAGTCCTGAATAATTAAAGGTTCGTTCAAATTCATTGAAACGGGACAATACTGCAAATTAACTTACCGAATCTCCAAGGAATCAAAGAATTCATCTCACAAATATTCAGAGCTCAAGAAATCAGCAACAATTGAAGTTACAAAGTAATCATTAAAGGAACAAACTAATTATTTATTAATTTTTGTATCCAAGCAAAAGTATACTTCCATAACTCGCATTAACTGCGCTCGATCAACACTATAGGTTTCTTTTTTCCCTTCAATTTTCGTTCATTTTAAAAACTCGAGATTGTATTATATAAAAGAAGTTAACCTTTAGAAGAAGAGGATCCAAGCACACGCTTAGCAGTTTTTCTTTTCTTCAAGCAAACCCCAAACCTTCTCCCACTCCTCTCCGTACCGTCGCCTTCAGATCTCTGATTAGCAACTCCGTACTTCAATCGACGGCCGGAGATACCCGATTTCTTCCTCGAACCCTTAGTTCTCTTCCCGCTCGATCCTGAGCTCGAAAACCTAAAGATCTCCTCATTACTCTCGTACCCACACTTATTGGTCACTACAGGCGACTGAAATTCGGAGGAGACAAGTTCATGGTTCTCAGTCCGTTGCTCCTCCTCGAACTTATCGGAGAGAAGCAGGTGCTTGGCTACGAGAGTAGTGGATCCGGCCACGGCCGCAGCGACGAGAAGTTGCCACATGATTAGAGATGGTGGAAAGTAGGTGGAGCGGAGAGCGCATTAAAGAGTTAGGTGGCGGAGAGGTGAGCTGCCAACTTCAGTCGCTGAGACGAGACTCAAACGCCAAAGCTGTCTCTCATGCTCATGTGATTCCCGCTTGTTTCGAAATTTTTGATACTTGTCAATTTGGAATCGGTTTGTGGGCCCCGTTAAGGTTTCTTAGTCTCCATCATGGATCTGGAATTGCCAATCCAACGGCACACCATATTTTACTATTTTTACTTTTTCAATTTTTAGCATTAAAAGTCAAATTTAACTAATTTTTTAAAATTATTAAGACTTAAACTTTTAAAAAATAACTATAAAACATAAATGACAAAATTAATTTGAGGTTTGAATCAGATTAATTAATTTAATTAATTATAAAAAATATATTTTATTATATCAATAATATTTCATATATTTTATTTATATAAAAAGCCTAAAAGAAAGGATTTTTTACAATTTCACTTATCAATTTTTAGTACTAAAATTCAATTTTAACTTATTTTAAATTTTTCTTTAATTTTTAAAAATTATAAAGAATCCATAAAATTTTCTTTAAGAATAACTATAAAATATACGTAACATAAACAATACATGTAGCTAAATAAAATATTACTAACGTAAAATTTTAATTCAACTCTTAATTTAATATTTGAAATGAATTAATTAGTTTAATTAATTTTGAAAGTTATATCTACTTATCCTATCAATAATATTTAATTATTCTGATTTCATATTTTACTTATTACTTATTTCATTCATTAAAGTAGTATACTAGTTAGAGTAAGAATGTATATTACTAAATTGTTTCAGACCCTATATCTTAGCAAAATTTCTACTAGATGTTGTCACTGTTGTTGACTTATTTCATATTTTATTTATTAAGTATTTATTTATTTTATTTTAATATTTTATTTATTTATTTATTTTATTTCATGTAGATCATTAAGAAACAGCCTTGGACCCCACGTATTAGTGAGATTTTTACGTTGTTTATATCAATAATTTTTAATTATTTCATATTTTTATTTATATAAAAAGTTTAAATTAAAAGACTTTGAAAATTATTAAAACAAAAATAATTAAACCACAAAACAGCCCTTGTCTTTTAAGTTTTACCATAATTTTCAATTACTCAAAATGTCTAAGGACACTCAATTTTGTTATTACATTTATCAGCTCTTTTATTATAACCCATGAAAAATGAAAAATAGTTAATTACACTAAGGGCAGCTGTAGTTTCACTTGTTTCTGAAAGTACCTTCAGTTTGAACGTGTTCTGTAAAATTCTCTATTTGATAATCTGATCAATCCCCTAAGAAAATCCCTCTGCTGATACAATGCGGCAAATACATTAATGTAAACCAAGCTGTTGGTAAATGGTAATGGAAGACTATAAATAAATGTGTGAATCTGCCATAAATCGAAACATCAAGTTTGTACAAATTATCAATGCTTACGCATCTGTATTCTGCAAAACTACTTTCAGGATTGTAGTGTTGTTGCAAGCGTGATAAATATAATATAATTAATTCATACTGACTAGCAATACTTACTAATAGTCACTTGAGCTGAATCTATTGTGACAAAATGGTATCAAAATAATTCTACTTGCTGAGCTCTGCCATTACCAGAAGAAACACGATACCAGAACTGAACTTTGAAGCGACAAAGTCCTGCATTGTTAATACAGGGAGCAAAACAGAACACTTTTATGATGAGATTCATAAGAGTGAATCATTTGTAAGAAATCTAAGACAATACCAACTACCCAATAGAAGTCTCATGAAAACGAAGAGTTTGGGAGGTCCTGTAATATGCAGCCTTAAGAAGTTGCTTCCTAAATCTAAGAAGATGTCAAGTTAACAAAAACGGGAGCTTTTGGAAATATGCAGTCAAGATTACTAACCTTGTGACATATTAGTAAATTCTAATCTCACCTAATTGTCAGTCCAATGTTTTATCAAATCCCAGTTCTAAGTAATATTAATCCTGAAAATGGTAATCAACACCTATCCATCACTTAAACAAGTTCCACATGGTTGCCAACAATGTTTGAGGTAACACTTTTTGTCTTTTCTCACATCTAATTAAATGTTAAACTAAAAGCAGTAGTCAACCCATCAATCTTGTTCCAGTTACCTACAAACAATCTGAAATTCTACTATACATAAGGGTATAATCATCAAAATACTCTTGTTACATTAGTAGAAAAAACTGAAGTTCCATAAGTTATCGAGCAACACTCCCTTCGGATCAAAAGAGTTCTCATTCTCATCCAACTCGAGAAGCATTTACCCTGGTTGTTTCTTAGCTTTCCTATTTGCAACTCTTTGAACCTAGCATTAAGAGATACAGGTCTGGATTCATAACCTTAATTTGCTTATTCAACTTCTAAACTTTCTTCAACTTCCTATCCAAGTACATATTCATCATTAACAGGGTTCCAATTGCAATATGTATTTACAGATAAGATCATACATCACATAATTAGGAATACTTACAAGACGTAAAGACTTAACACAACTTATTTATGAATAAACCAACAATGTCGTTTATATTCCTTAGCTATCAATATCCAATTTTCTTTAACTATGATCACAACATGCAGCTACTAACTCTCTAAGGCTTCTCAAAATATACGGAACCATGTCATCCTAAGTCAGATATAGATTCAAAAGGACAGGACTCTAGAAAGAGATCAATATTAAATCAGCTGAGTCAACCAGCAAAAGCATGGAAATGAACTCACTGAACTTCAAAGATAAACTATTTGGAGATTGCCAACATCAATCATTTTTTTCCCTTATCCTCCTTACTTTCTCCTTTTAAATGGATCTTGTCCACCTACCAACCTATGCAACCGTTAGCCTGCGTTGGATTGACTCAACAATCTTAAAAATACGTTCTGATCTTACCATCATCCATTACGACATAAAGGCGGAGTCCCTTACAAGACAGAACACACGATAGTTCTGATGATAGTCTACTGAAACAAAATCTCAGAATGCCATTTGAAACATGGCAGGTATGGTCTATATGTTCCTGAATTTCGAAAATTATTATGCTATTCAGATTTAGCTACTAAAGAATTGAAGATTAACCCTTTAATCAGATCAACAGTTCAGCTACTAGAACTAGACGAACAAGGCTATAGTTCACGCATGAATACAAATAAAGATCATGTTTAACTTACCCAAGAAATAACAAATCAGTCGGATTTTGACGCTATATTGCCTCGAGCAGCTCTCGCATTATCGTACTCGAACTTGAACACGTTATTTATATGGGAAGTATCCTTCAAGTAAAACATCCTTCCAAACTTACTCTCCTCAATCGCAGGAAAATAATAAAAGATCACCGAGCTCACCACCCAAAACCATGACGACCCAAGCACGATCCCCAACGTTGCTCCAGCGTAGACCTGAGCCACGGAATGGTACCCCAAATACACCCTCGAGTACATCGTCAAAACCGCCAGCGGCCACGTCACCAAATTCGCGACCCATTTCTTCGTAAACTCTCTAAACCCCAAACCTTTAATCGTCAAAAGAGTGACGTACGTCGCGAAGAAGAACATGTACTGGGAGTGGCTCGAGGGCCAACCGTGAGAATCGCACATCTCGAGGAGCGCGCATGTGGCGGGTCGCGCTTGTTGGACCGATGTTTTGATGACCTCGCTGATGAACTGTGAAATGAGGAGGCCGACGGCGAAGAAAAGGCCTTGGAGTTCTCGCCGGAAAATGAAATGTGAGACGAATCCGCCGAAGCTTATGAAGACTGGGACTAGGGAGACCCAAGCTAAGAAGTGGCCCAATTGGTCTCCTTTCCGGTAACGGACGTGAGTCAGGGTCACGGCTTTGAGTGGCGGATGAGCCATGGACGTAGAGAGAGAGACTAAACGAAACGGGCAAATTTTGGCGTTTGCTTCTCGGGAAACGGGGAAAGTTATAACGAGAAAAGTGGAAGAAAAGTCAAGGGTAAAATAACAGGAGACCAGCGACACGCGGATTTATATTAGAGGTTGATCGAGTGCAAGTGAAAATTCACTTTATACTGTTTTGACTTTTGGTCACGTCGATGCGTGAGAATAGGAAAACCAACATCACAGTATCGAAATTTTTAGAATTTAATTCAGTCTTTAAATTTTTTATTTTTTCAACTAACTTTTAAGATTTTTGAACTTAAAGCTCAGTCTATTAAAAATTTTAATATTTCAATTAAGTAACTAATTTTTAAGATTTTTTAACTTAATGCTCAGTCTATTAAATTTTTTAATAAATCGGCTAATATTTTAAAATCTTAATTATTTAGTTCAAAACTATAATTAGTAGTTTGACTCGGACTTGATTCGTTGACTCAAAATTAACGAGTCAGGCCTAAGTTAATTAAGTCCTAAGTTCGAATTCAGACTGCTCAGGATCAATCTAACATGAAGCTTGACATATAAAGCAAAACAACGTGATTTTAAGTAAATAATGTCCTTTTTAATTTTAATTTTTAAATTTTTTGTCTAATCTAGCTTAGTCGAGCTTTAGATTTTCAGGGTCCAATTAGGCCTCGGGTCAAGCTCAAGCTACGGTAGAAATTGTCAACTCGGCTCATAGTCATCTTTATTCAAAATGTTAGTTTTTATTAATATGATTAATAGATAGACATTCACTTCATATTTAGTAGATATATCACACCATCAAAAATAAAATATTGACATGATTTTTACAATTTTTAAAATATTAATTACTAAATTGAAATTTTTTAAAATTATGATACTGTATTGAAGAAATATTAAAATATTAGGTATTTTTAAATATGTTATTCCAAGAAGGCTACGAGAGAATCTTAAGTGTTAAGATTTTGAAATCTTTGTGCCTATAAGCTTAGGTATGTAATAAAGTCTAGACCCAGCTCAACATGATTTAGCTCAGGCTGAAATCATTTAATCAAAAGTTTAAATTGGGTTTGAATTTTTATTTTAAAAATTCTCAAATTTTATGTTGAGTTTTGATAGTAAGCTTTCAGAGTCCATCCAATTGAGTTTCAAATCGGTCCTAATAAAAATTTTTGGGACAAGTTTAGACTTGGCCGGATCCAATTAAGAGATGGCAATCCCACTCGGGTCTGACTCGACCAGGCACTAAGTCAATGAGCTAGGCTCGAGTTGACTAGGCCACAAGCCGAGATTTCTTAACCCGACCAATCAGATTGAGAGCTACAAAATAACATTATTTTCAAATTTTTTTAAAATTTTAATAAATTGAGCTAGGCAGCTCCCAATTTGGCGGGCTCACAATCTACCCCTGCCCGGGCCAGGGGGCCATTGCCATCCTTAATCCCACCTGAGTTTGCCATTACCACCCTCAAATAAGGCAAATAGTATTTTTTCCTTTTTTCTTATTTCATTTAAAAATTGTTAAATTGTTCCTTTAAATTTTAATATAAAGTTTTTTTACAATTGGCTTTACTATTTATCAAATACATTTTTAAATATATTTATCAAATACGTGTTATTTAATAATTATTAAAATTTATTACTAATAGAATAATTAAATTTAACAAAATTGGAAAAATATTCAGATGAAGTTTCAATGCATTTCTTTTTATCACATCATTGATTCATTATTTTGGAAAAACATGTTTTTGGTACATAAATTATATGCTAATAAATGACCAATAAGCAGTATGTTTGTTATAAAGTTACATAATATCTTCTTCTTTTACTGGCAATATTAGTGGCAAAATAAAAAGATAAATATACAAGAATTTGTATTACACTAATTATTTAGTTGACTTTTTTAGACCATTATGATATTTAAAATAAACAATTTAGTAATGATTTTGATTCAGTTTCAGCGCAAAAATTTATTTTTTTTACCTTATTAAAATTTTTTAAAACAATTAAAAAATAAAGAAAGAGAAAAAAAATTGAAAGAAGATATTATTGGTACATCTTTAAGGAATAAATTGGTACTATCAACATCTAAATAAAGTAAATAGAATAATATTAGTTTGAAGTGAATAGTTAGTTAGGTTAGTTAAACAAATAAATCAAAATTTTATTATAAGATTCAAGTTATCATATTTAAAATTTGTATTGATCTTAGATTTTTATTTATAATATTGTTTAATTATTTCATTATTTATTTTGTTTTTATTTTTATTTGTTTTGTTTATTTATATTTATTATACATTTTATTTTTTTTTATTTTATTTCTTTATATATTTATCTATAATTTTCTGAAATTTGTTTTTAAATATTTTATGAATTTATCATAAATAATCTAAAAAGTTAACTTATCCGGTAAAGAAGGCTCTCTTCAACTTTTTCTTTGTATTTTTACAAATAGATTATTTTTGTGACTTATATTTTGTGAGCAATTTTATCATATTGTCTAAGACAATTTTGAGGTATTTTTATTGAGATATTATTGACATATTTTATAATAATTATGAAGATTTAAGTTTGAAAAGTGTGATTGAATGTGAGACAAACTGAATATAACTCACGCCAAATCCGTTGTAAGACTTTCACTTGATCTCTTAAGATATCATACTACCTGAAAAATCCATGTCAATGTACGCAGAGTGAGTGTAGTGGGGCTTTGTATTTTTATTAAAAAATTATTTTGGTAATAAACATATGATATTATAGTCCCAAGAGAATAATTATACGTACACTTAAAAGGCAATTTAAAAGTATTTTTATTTATATATTATTGACAGATGTTACAATACAATAATTATGAAGATTTAAGTTTGAATGGAATGGTCAGAGTGCCTGTTGCGCTTTGACCTGATCTCTTAAGACGTCATACAAAGTGAAAATTCCATGTCAATGTAGACTACAGAGGGCAATGCAGTGCGGGGATTGCTTGGTTCTAAAGCCATCTCCAACCAAGGCACGTGCAAAAAATTCACTTTAACAAAGGCAACAAAAGTATACGATAAAATGGTGTAATCAACACTAACGTATTAAATTTAGTGTGTTACTGTTCATTACATCAAAAGTATAAAAGAACAATTTTATTCATTTATTTTTTAACATTTTTCTTTTATGTCTAAGTAATTAAATTTAACATATTTATTATTTTACACAAAATACATCATTACAAAAATCTCATTAAAATATTTAAAATAAGATTAATATTGAATATAATATTAAATTTATTTTTAATATTTATTTATAACTCTTATTTATAAATGTTATAAATTCGTTAATAAAATATGTTAAGAATAAAAAGTAATTTTGAAATAAAAAATACATAAATTTAAACCATACCATTGATTTTAAAAATTAAAATTCAACAAAAATATTTGAAATTATAACCAGACTTAAATAAATTATAACGGAAATCAGATTCGTGATTATAATCAAACTAAAATTACAACAATCATCTTAAAAGTAAAATTAAAAAACTTGAAAATATTAATTCAACATAAATAATTAATAATTTGGAAGTATATATTAATTAATTAAAAATAATTATTTTTATTTTTATTTTAAATAAATAAATAAAATTTATTGTATAAATATAAATTAATTTATTTAATAACTATATTATTGTGGTTAT
>JANIJH010000005.1:71992806-72003046 GCA_024520975.1 Erythroxylum areolatum
GGCCAAAATACTTTCAGATTTTTCTAATCCAAGACTGCATACTAAACCCGACTTCCATTCAGAAATTGAAAGTCTTAGGGACTAAATTGAAATTCAATTCCTTCATATGATTTGTAGCCCCAAGTCTCTATGTTATTTTTCCACAAGAATCAGTTCAATTGGATCTCCACAGATCTAGAATTTACCAAAATACTGAACCATGTTTAGAAAGTTATCCCACTTACTTTGATTAAATCAATCATCCCCAATTTAATCTCAAAAATTCACAATTTCCCATAGAAAAATAGGGAAAGATATTAGGAATCCAACGCTTTAAAAATTAAGTCAATCGGATGTCAAACGGAAAAGATATAAGCAAACGATTGAGAGAGGGTCGGATTGGGAAGGAAATAACAAAAACAAAAGGATTTTTCATATATATAGATATTTATATATAACCGAAATTTCCAAAATTCATAACTCTTGCTCCCAAACTCCAAATTTGAAAATTTTGGTATCAATAGAAAGCTCCAAGGAAGCTCTACAACTTCCATGAAGAACTCCAAAATCAGTTCCATCTCTAAAGGGGTCAAAAATTCACTCAAAGTTTCTGTCCAAAATCATGTCATCCTAAACAGTCACATAACTTCTAAATTTCTATCTTTCAACTCCAAGGTCCAAAAATGTCATACTTTATATCAATGAAAAGATCAAAAAGCAAACTACAACATTCATGAAGGACAAAAAAATCAATTTGGCCTCTAAGGAAGTCAAAAACCACTTCAAAGTTTCTGTCTACTAATAATCATGCTAAACAGTAACAACAACTTGTAAACATCATAGCTTCTTATTCCATAATCCAAAAATTTCATACTTTACATCAATGGAAAGATCAAAACACAATCTAAGACTTTTATGAAGAACTTAAAAGCAATTTCAGCCTTTAACTAGGTCAATTTTTTAATCAAAGTTTCTGTTCAAAAGTAGTGGTCATCCTATACCACCCCCAAACTTCACAATTTCATATCTTCTAATTCTCACATCCTCAAATAACATATTATACATCAATGTACAACTATGCAATTTCTCTATAACTTTTATGAAGGATGAAAAAATCAATTCAATCTCTAAAGGAGGTAAAACCTCTTTCAAAGTTACTTCCTATTAATTGGCATTTCAAACAGTAACTGTATTTTTCCAAACCTTATAACTTCTTACTCCTAAGCCAAAAAATGACATATTATGCACCAATGGAAAGCTCTAATCATGAACTACAATCTTCAAGAAGACCTCCCCATCCAATTCAAACTCTAAGAGGGTCAAAAACTCAGTCAAAGTTTCTGCCCTTTAAAAAAAATTGACAGCACCTCCCCTAAAATTCCACCAGCCAAAATCTTCAAACACATGCAAAACACAAAGAAACCCAAATGTCTTTCATTTCATCAAATGCTCATAAATTCATTTATACTTTTCATTTATTTCAAAGAATCATATTATATTTTCTCATTTAATTTCATTTTATAATTTCTAATTTTTACGAAAAGTTCGGGGTCCAACACCTTTCCTTTATTTACTTAATGATAGACTCAAAATTGCCTAAACCGAGTCCTTATACAACTAAATGTAACATCCCATACCGGACAATGGAATCGAAATACCTAGTGTTACCACATTCTTAAATACTTAAAACTTCGAATTACAAAATTTTCTATTTAAACCCTCATTATTCTAGCAAATACTATTCACTTTATAAAAATTTTAACATAGCTTCCTCTATATTTACTTAAAACCACTGCAAGAAATTTTAGTACAATTCTCAATCATTTTACTCAACTATCCATCTCCATGTCAAACTCCTTAATAAAATAATTTACCTATCCTCCAATACATTTCAACTCATCTAAACCAAATTTCGTACATAACTTTCGTATATAATTTACAATATAATTCGATAAGATCCTTAATTTCTTTATATGTACATGTCATGACCAAAACAAATTATAATCCTATAGTACCTCCACCTTAAAGTCTTCCGCAATTCTTTATATGACTCTAGTCTTTATAGTAGATCACCCACAGTTTCTTCTACATTTCTTCAAAACCTATTTGTGGAAAAAAAAAACCACTTGCTAAGTTATATGCTTAGCGGTGTTCAAACAATTTCATTTCTCATCCAATTCAATTCATTTAACCATTACATGCATAACATGTAATATTTTGCAAATATAAATATCTTCATTTATTTCGAAGCATAAATAGGAATTAAAATTATGAAATTCAAATATGTATATCATATCTTACTATATATCAAATCACATAATGCTTAATAAATTGTACAATTTAATTTTACAATCAATTACTACTTCCATTTGAAGTTCTTTAATCTTTAGTTATGCATTTATATATTTTCTTTCAATGCCCCAAATAAAATTCAATGGAATTGCATTACTGAGACGAATAAGTGGATTTTCAAAATACAGGACTGAGTTCTTGGAACCATATAGTCCTTTTGCATATATCAGGATCGAACTTTCAGAGCCATACAGTTTATAACACAAATCAATTATCTTACACCGGAATCGAGCTTTTGGAGCCATATAATCCGATAACCAAAAGCATGACGCAGTACTGCTAACTCCTTAATTGACACGTCAACCTTATCACATTCCTCCGATTCCTATTACTAAAGGAAAATCGAATTAAATTCCATTGAATAATACATTCTCATAATAGTCAATTCAAGTTATTCCATATTTGGCCAAAATGAATGTCACTCCTTAATGTCATTTTTTTCATTATTGGTTTTAATTTAGTTCATAGAACATTCAAAACATGTTCATCTCACCAATTAGTCAAAATAACATTTATATCAAATTTCCAAATTCAAACATAATGTATGTCAGTTGAAGAAAATACAAATTATAAGTCCAAAATTCAAATTAATCACATATATTACTTTATTTAGCATCTAATTAAATATTTTTAAAAACAATTTTATAAACTTCCAATTTTATCTCAAGAACCTTAAATTACATAATAACAACTTTTAGGAAAAATAAAATTGCTCAAACACATAACAAATTGATGTCCAATTCTTCAATTTAAGCTTCAATAAACTTCAATTTCACTATCAATTCCTTATTCCTTCTTTTCCCCTTTCTCTCTCTGCTCTAATTCCTCTTCCTTATCTTCATAATATTGCATAAAAAATTTAATTTCTTGCATTTTACTTATTAATGCATGCAACTACACTAAAATAATGTAATAAAAACAACAAAAGCTCGGAACAAGTAGAGAGATTTCTTGAAGCACCAAATGCAATCTTCATTCTAATAGACCATGGAAGAGGGAGAATTGAGTAAAAACAACAAACCATAGCAACTCAACTTTCACCACCATCTTCAATAACACTCCATCTCTAAAAGAAGATGATTATGTTAACTAAATCTCAGAACAAAAGAAAGAAGAATCCAAAATTCACGTTATCTTCAATGAAATGAGAGGTATAGTTGGTGGAAGCAGAGAGATTTATCGAAGAGAACAATGAGTTTAGGATTGAAGTGGAGGCTATGATTGGCTACGGGAGAGGAAAAAGAAAGGAGATTTGAGTGGCTGTCAGAGATGTGGTGAAATTAGTTTGCAAATGTTTTTGATAAAAATTGAAAATTTGAAATATTCTCTAAGAAAAAGTTGATGGGACATGTGAAGAAGGAAATAAAGAAAGATGTAACTTCACGTCACATTCAGGAGTAATAGTTTTCCTTTTTTTTATCTCTTTCTTATCTTATCTTTTCCTTTTTACAATTACTTGTGTTCTCTCGAGTAAAATTTTTATTTTTTATTAAAAGATTCATCCTCTTAAATTTTAATTACAAAATAATGACAAAACTTCAATTACACGTAATATAAACATTAATAGAATAATAAAATATAATGAAATGATAATTTAATTTAATTTAATTATTAAATTTTATTTCATTTAAATTAAATTAAATTAAATTAATTATTAATTTAAAATAATTGTAATAAATTATTAATTTTTATCCAATTTAACCAATTTCAGATAAATTTAAAAATTGAGTTATATCATCGTGTAAGTAGCATATAATTAGTTTATATATAATATTTATGTCACATGTATTTTAACATTATTTTAAACTGAAATCTAAAAAAGGGGATTGTTTTAAAAAATAAAAACTATTTGAGTGTCATAGAAGAAGTTAATGCAAATACTTTGGATGAAAGCGTAGTTTATGGCAAGTGGTTATTGTTGCCATCTATTGTTCAAGAACCCGCCTGCCTTTGTCTGACGTTGTGTCGGATTGCGTGACATGGTGGTTTAAAGACACCTTGAAAAAGGCAAAATCTGGCGATGTCAACATGCAGGTCTTAGTCGGTCAAATGTACTTTAGTGGCTATGGCGTTGAGAGAGACCCCCAAAAGGTTTGCCTTTTATGTCTCTAGACCTTTTTTTTTTACTTTCTGTGTCCTTCGATGGAAAAGATGTCTGCGGCTTGGAGCCATTCCTACTGACGGCGCTGCTGGAACTAGCACGTCTAGGCAACTGCTGGTTAGAGAAGATGAAGGTTGTCATCGGTGGTGAGGAAGCATGCAACATTTGAGGGTGGTGGCGACGAATGCAGGGGTTGGTGGCGAGATGGTGGTATGACAGTGCTAAGCCATAGGCGGCGACTTCATATTTTGGCAGCTAAGGTTTGCATATTTTCAACATTAGGGTTTTTAGGAAAGAAGACGGGTCTACCTATTTCGTACTTTCAAGGGAAAAAAGAGGGAAAGGGGAAAAGATTCTTTATGGTCTCGTGATTTGCATTCCTTTTAGTGCATTTGTGTTTTGGGTAGTCCAAGAAAGCTATTTTTTTTAGATTTAACATTCTAGGGTTCTTAATTTCTATAAGACCCGTAAAGCTCCGGTATTAACTAGCTTCGATTTCCTTAGAGCTTCTCATCGTGGTTTCGCTAAAGGGAAAAAGTCGAGTACTTTTCTAACTTTTAATGAGATTTATTTTGTTTTGATGCAACAAGCTCTACTTCAACAACAGTCTCTTTACCATCCTAGTCTTCTCGCTGCTCCTCAGGTTTGTTTGTTCTCAGTTTCTCTCACTCTCTGTGATTTTCAAGTTGTTGATTTGAGTGACTGCGAATTCCTTATCCAAAAATCTTGGGTTTTCAATTTTGTAAATGGGTGCATTATAGTATCTTGTTTGTATCTCTGTTTTTTGGGATTTTGAAGGTCTAGGGTTGGGATTTCTCTCCCTTTCTAACTGTCCTTTTGAGTTTGACTGTCAATATGCTTTCTCTGTTACGTTTGCGGGTTAACCAATTATTAGGACTCGTATGTAAGGGTTTTGAGTTATTATTTGTCGGAGTTTAAGTGTTTGTTTCCATGAACATTTTGGTTTGCCTATATTTTTATACTGGAGGTGGAGATCTCGTCGGTGCGATAAGCCGGGATGTAAAGGGTTGAAGTCGATGGAGTTTGATTTACAGTTGCAGAGTGAGGAGTGTGTGAGATCGAATGGGTCTAAAGAGATTGATAAGTTACCGTGGAAAAGGCTAGTTGTGGGTGTCTTGTTGCTAAGCTTGAGGAGTTGGGTCCGAAACGAGGTCGCCGTCACAAAAGATATGCCTTTTATTTTCTTTTTTAGTCAATGAGTCGTCTAGATGAGAAAGGCGGTGGCCGCCGGAGCTATTGTAGAGCACGAGGTCAGCGAGGATACGGAAGAACAATCAAAGGTATTGTGAGAAAATAATCATTGTCATGTTGTCATGGAACAAGTAAGTTTTCTTTTCTCTCTCTACTTACTATCTCCAAATTATCCATTACTTCTGTATTTTTCTCTGTGTCTCCATCTTGTGCTTTTTAGGGTTAGTCGTGATTGGATATGTATACGTTTATTTATGTTGTTAACAGTACCTAGTGTCTATGTTGATCATAGGGAGTTTTGTTCTTTGATCTATTAATTGTTGTTGGAGATCTGAGCTTGTGTCTATTAGTTTAGCGTCTATTTCTGTACGTGGATCTCCCTCTGCATCGACTTTTGGCTTCGGATATGCAAAATGGGGATTGTTTTCGTAGATGGAAGTGTTATTGGAAGTTGCCCTCGTTTCGTAGACAACAGTATGTTGTCGTTATAGATGGAGAGAGAGAGGGAGAGGGAGAGGGCTTTGTGTGTTTCGGAAGCAAGACATTTATTACCCCTCTGTAGAAAAACGCTTTTCTGACATTGGAAATTTGCTAAATCTACGCTTAAGGTTACCAATAACACTGGGCCGTCCACTCCTTCCTTTGCGTGTTTTAATACGGATTGGACTTCTCGCCTCAGTCTTTTCTGCTTACTGTTTTAGTTAGCAAATTATATTATTTTTTATTGTAGTTTTATTTTATTACTATTTTATTATGTATTAATTTTCTAATTATTTTTAATTCCATATATTTTTAGTATTATTATTATTATTCTTATTATTTATTATTATTATTATTATGGTTTAACTTGAATCGTACTTTTTTGTTTGTTTGTCTTTTTACGTATTTATTTCGTGCTAGTTTGCCTTTTCTCTTTCAAACTTCCATCATTCTTATATTGTCTCATTTGCATGTGGGCCTACTAGAAATAACCTCTCTACTATGTAGGGGTAAGGCTGCGTATTATTCAGATCTCCCCAGATCCCGCTTCATTGCAGGATTTCAGACTAGATAATGATGATGATGATGAGATATCGTTGGAGAATTTAGAACTTTTGACGATGATGGGACACAATCTCCTTTAAAAGTATAATTTTGGTTTTTATTTTTAAATTTTATATTAGACTCAAATTTAATTTGAATTATTAGATTTGATTTGTTATGAATTCATTATATAATAACAGACATTGGTGTAATTTTATTTTTACTTTTATAATTTTTACTATTTATTTATTATATGTCAATTTTATAGCGGTTTAATTCCAGTTGAATCTTTAAACTTTAAACTTTAAACCTTTCCTCAGACTGGTTCGATGTTCGGTCCAATTCTTAAAACATTAGTATTTAATGGATATGTCACATCATCCAAAATAATATTTTAACATGATTTATAAAAAATTTAAAAATTTAATTACTAAATTGAAAAAAATCTTAAAAGATTAAACATTTTTAAATATATCATTCAGATGAGAATATGCGAGAATCTTAAGTATTAAAATTTTAAAATCCTTACAGTGATAAGGCTAGGGATGGTAATAAATTCTAGACCAGGCCTACCTTGATTTAGCTCGGCCTAAAATTATTTAATCAAATTTTGGGTTGATTCAAAGTTTTTTAATTTCAGGTCGAGTTTTAATATCAGGCTATCCAAGATCAATCCCAGATTTGAAATTTGATTCAAAGTTTTTTAATTTTAGGTCGAGTTTTGATATCAGGCTACCCGAGATCAATCCTAGATTTGAACAAAAAATTTTGGTACAGGCTTAGACTTGGGTAGATCCAACAGAGCCTGCTATTGTGATCCATGGATAAGGAAAATGGTATTTCCCTTTTTTCTTATTTCGTTCTTAAATAAACATTTTGTTAAATTGTTTTTTAAAATTTTCATATGAACGTTATTTACTTTTATTGTTATTTTTACTTTTTTTATAATTTGATTTACTATTTACCAAATACATATTATTCAATAATTATTAGAAATTATTACTAATATAGCTAAGTTTAAAAAATTTAGAAAAATATTCAGTTGTATTTTCATCACATTTCTTTTATCTCATAATTGATTCATTATTTTCGAAAAACATGTTTTTGGTACATAAATTATATGCTCGTAAATTACGAATATGTAATATGTTTGTCATAAAGGTGCATAGTATCTTCTTCTTTGACTATCAATATTATTTAGCAAAATAAACCAAATTAAAAAAAAAGATCGATATACAATAATGATACAAACAGAGACTCTTACTCTCGTATTAGCCGCAGAACAACGTCGTCCAGAAACAGGTATGAATTTTCTGTACCCCTTATTCTATACCCATTCATTATCTTTTTAATCTCAACCATTCAATACAATAAATTAAATAATTGAGATCAAAAAAAGCCAGAAGACACAAGTTAGTGGATAAAGAAGATCTGCCCGCCGCCGCCCCCCTCCCAAAACATAGGACCACCCAGGACAGTGGCTGAAAAGAAGGCGATGGGTCATCTTTTGACATTGTCAAAAATAATTATGAATGGTCAGACTGACTGTTGCAAGAGTTTCACCTAATCTCTTAAGATATCATACAAAGTGAAAAATCCATGTCAATGTAGACTGTAGAGGGGCACGGGGTGGCTGTTACATTTTTTCAGTGCCACCCTCTGCCCTCAAATCCATGTCAATGTAGACTGTGGAGGGGCATGGGTGGCTGTTCCATTTTTTCAGTGCCGTCTCCTTCTCATCTATTCATTAAATGTTATTAATGAATAGAATGGTACTGGCACTGGCACTGGCACTGGCACTGGAAAAGTGGAATATGGGATTTAATCCGTAGAGTGGGGGTGGGAATTGGTTGATACCCGCTCTTGACAAGGCTATGTCTCACATGTTAGCTATAACACGAACTAGGAATTTTTCCATTGGCTTTCAATGGGACCATACCTTGGATTGAAGTCTGAGAACATCCCTTACTCTCTAACTAACAGAAGAAGGGAACAATTATCATTGCCTTTGTTAGGATCTTCAGGAGAGAGAGAGAGAGGATTATTCTAGAAGGAGTTAGTTATAATCGTATGTACCTAGGGAGGTTATAAAAGGGGGGAATAGAAGTAGGGAGGAAAAGGGAGAATATTTGTGAGAAAATAGTGACAGAAGGATTCAACCTTCTGAGGAGCAAAACTGCTCTGGTTAGTGAGGGAGGAGCAATTCTGCTCTGGTTAAGGAGGAATATTATATTCCTATACTGTAGTGGCAATACATACGCCACAGCTATACTGCATTAATATAGTATAATTCTAGTATGCTGGGTTAGTGTCCTATCAATTGGTCCGACCTGCCGGATACCAAAGAGAGGGGAGGATCAGCCTTTGGAGGACATCCACAAACACAACAACAAATTCAGAGTAACATACCTTAATACCACCTAAGATGACCAATAGAGTAGAAGCGTTGGAATCCCGCATGGCAAATCTGGAAGCTGGAGTGAAGGAGATTCAATCATCCATGCGGATGGCTATGGAGGAGATGCAGCGCGCATTGCTGTCGGAAATGAACAAGATGCTGGGCAAGAGGCCAGAAGAGGGACAGGGAAGTGATACCGCGGGAAGGGGACCAACGATGGTGGGTGAAAGAAATACAAATCTTCCTCGGCAATCAACTTTGATGGAGCATTCTTGCGACACGATGGAGAAATCGATACCAGTTGATATTCGAAGGAGGGTGCGGACATTTGGGCCAGTGAATCGATACCAGTTGATGAAAATAGCTAGGGCAGAAGAGGATGAGATTAGCGGCGAAGGTGGAGGTCCCGAACAAATCAGCTCTAGGTCGCGTGCTTGGACACCAAATCGAGGGGGGTTTTTTAGAAGCAATTGGCGGGTCAGCCCGAACCGTAGGGAGACGGATCACCCACATCCAATGGGTCGTGGGCAGTTGACTGGCGGGTTTGGGGCGGGGAGAACCCGAGAGCCACCCGGGTCTCAACCCGACGCCCATGCGCACCACGGAATGGGAGTTTCCGTTCTCGCTACCCCAGCAAGCCGGTCGGAAGGTGACCGGAGGGCTTCGACGGAGAGGAATAAGAGCCTACGCCATCTCCCTTATCACGAGTTGATGGACAGAAAAGCCAAGGGCCTTTGCTTCAGGTGCGGGGAGAGATTCCACGCTCTCCACCAGTGCACCGAGAAACAGCTGCGACTCTTGCTTTTCGATGACAATGAAACGTTGACGGAGGAAGGAGAAGGAGTCTTCGGTGCTAGGAAGACAGTGATACCTGAAACGCCAACTATGAGAATGGAAGGGAAATTACATGGAGTCTCTATCGTGATCCTAGTGGATAGCGAGGCCAACCATAACTTCATTTCACCGAAGTTAGCTAGTGGTCTTGGGCTGAATGTGGGACTACATAGAGCTTTGAGAATCAGTTTGGGGAATGGCCATAAGGTGGCGCTAGAGAAAGGGGAGCTGAACCAGGAGTTGAATAATTTTCCTGAACCTAATAATGTGCTGGCCAACAGAAAAGTACCTACATTGGGAGACACAACACAGCAATGGTTGGTCAAAGGGAAGAACCAGAC
>JANIJH010000005.1:72066408-72079910 GCA_024520975.1 Erythroxylum areolatum
ATAAATTGTATTTATGAAAAGGGCCCCCGTGGCCACTGTATTTACCGGTGAGCTTGTATGTTCATTGATTTCCACATAATGTATGTTTGTGTTTCAAAAAAATATTTATACTGAGTTTTGAATGAGTGATGTAGCACGCCACCCTCGCAGGGCACGGACTCGAATATCACCATCGATGTCGGGTTTGGGTCTTACAGGAGTGGGGTGTTACACAATGGCAATTAAGAGAAACTAAAATAATATGGTTAATTCCTTCTTCAATATAACCAATATTTGAAGGGGTTTGTTTTTTGAAGGGATTTGTTTTTTGTTGAAGTCTAGTGACTTCAAGGAATTCAAATAGGTGGCTTAGGAACTATATTGTGGGTTTAATAGTCGATTCAAGCATAACCAAAGAAGTTTAACCATTTTGATTGATAACCATATTCTATTTATGGAAGAAATAATCGATTTTTAGAGTTAGTTAAAATTAAGGTTAGTAAACATGGTAGTCAAGTTAAATTAAAGGTTAGTGAACATGGTAGTCAAATTGGTTGGAATATTGTGTCCTCTTTCAATCTTCCACTTTTCCGACATTCACAATCCGTACATAAACGTCATTACAAAGTCAATAAATCTTTCACTTGAAGCCATGAGATTATTTATAATAACCTTAAAATTACTTCTTTGATTTCCTTTCTCACAGACACTTCTTATAATTACAAAAATATGTATTCACCATAAGAAATCATTTATAGAATTTTAGTAACATAGCTAATAGGGATAGCTATAAGATTTAAGTGAAAAGTGAGCATTTGAGCTATGTCTTTTTTGGTGGATTAGTGGTGTAGGTAAAAATCAAGGAATGACCAATTAGATCCTTGTCTCAGAAATTAGTTGGTTATCAATCACAACTGGACATTACTGTCTCAGATTAAAAATTCCGATAGACAAATGATTTTTTTTCACATTTGCCCATAATTGAGAAATGCTATACTTATTGCCTAAAAGCAAAACCAAATTCAATTTGGGATGCTCTGCTTGACTACACAAACTATATTGTAAGAAGTAAAAATTGTAATCACTACAATTTTTTAAAATCAAAATCAAAAATTCGTTTTGTTGCCTTCAACATTCCCAATCCAAGCATACAACGTACACTTCCTCATTTCCATATAGAAACTCAATCCCATACACAAACATTTACACATAAATCATTTTGTACATTAAAAAAAAACAATAAATCAACCACAAGCATCAACCACTGTTTTTTCAATTTTGGCAGAAAAATGAAGGGCAGAAACATCAACATACCTTGACCAAAAAGGCAGCTCCATGACTGGGGAAGACGGTGGCAACGATCGGAGAAGACGCAGCACCTGGATGGAGAAGACGCCGACGAACGCGAACAAGGGAGAACAGCGGCAGATCTGGAGAAGAAAGAGGAAGGTCGGGTGAGGGGGGCCTGCTAAAGGTTTTTAATAATAGTAAAACGACGTCGTTTGTTTCAACAATAACAAAACGACATTGTTTGGTTTTAAAAACCTTCAACAATAATGAAACGACGTCATTTGGTTTAAACCAAACGACGTTGTTTCATTATTATTAAAAACCTTCAGTAATAACGAATCGATGTTGTTTGGATTAAATCAAACGACGTCATTTCGTTATTATTAAAAACCTTCAACAATAACAAAAACGACGTCATTTGGTTTAAAACCAAACAACATCATCTTGTTATTATTAAAAAGTTAAAACAGAACCAAACGAAGGACAATGACCTATTGATAGCCATTTTACCGACAACAATTTTCGTCGGTAAACTGAAAGCATTTTGTGCTAACATTTTCCGCCTTATTTACTGATGGTTGCTAATTACTGTCCCTAAGTACCATCGTGACCTCATTTTCTTCCAATTTCAGCGACGGATATTGCTATCGTCGGTAGTTGAAAATTTTTCACACAAGTTTTTTGACAGTACGCGCTTTCCGTTGATTATTGGCAACGATTTCTTTACCGTTGCCAATATTCCATTAGTAATTAGATGATTTCTTGTACTAATTATAGACGGGAATTTTTACCGTCCCTAAATTTCGTTGCCAATTTTAACGGGACAATTTTTCTCCATTTTTAACAACGGATATTACAACTGTCGCTAAACGAAATTTTTCCATGTGACTTTCCATTGCTAATTTGCAACGGTTTATATTCTGTCAATAATTGTTCGTCACTAATTCCTACTTTTTTTATAGTGAAATAGACTGAACCTTCGCAACTTTTCTGAAACAGCCCTGACGAGCCATGTGTTAGAAATTCTAAACCCTTCACTCCTAGCTGAAAACGAGGAAACAAGCTGCATTGATGCCCATTCTGGGATGGCTCAACTTGTAACCCACGAATTTCTGGAGACTTTGGTATCAGTTGTCAAGATTGGAGTGGCCTGTTCTGAACTTTCGAGAAAACGAATGGGCATGGGCATTGTGGCAGTCGAATTGCACAAGATCAGAGAAGTTCTTTTAAGAACTAAGATGTGCAGCCAAGCCAAAAAACACCTCAAAAACCTCAAATAATAACATATGTGGACTTTAGATTTGTATATATATATATATATATATGTAAAAAAATAACTATTTTAGTATTCTTTTAACCAAATATATGTATAAACCATATTATACACGTCAAGAAGACATCGAACACGTAACTTCTATATTATACACATCAAGAAGAAATCGAACACGTAACCAAGAAGTTACGTGTTCTAATTCTGGAGCTTTTGCAAACTACTCTACTTCTTCTACCTCCGTTGCCATCCGCACCGCAGGCGAAGTTGATAATATCTCTCTCGATTTACGTGGTGATCAGCGAGTTTATTAGTCTAGGTTTCTTCACGTTAGGAGTTGAACTGAAAGACCCGGCACCACCACGCACACCAGCAGTTAATCATGAGCCGACGGTCTCGACGCCGTGCTTTTCACATGAATAAAACAATCAGAAGCCCACTTTTATAGCAAGTTTTACACAGTATATGACCACAATCTTTCCTATCTTATCTTGGTTTCCACTTTCCACAATCTTGACACATTGTTGGGCCCATTTCCTGAAGAACCTGAATTGCTTGCAACGGGCAACGTTAATACTAAGACCTTGTAGCAAATTGGCGGACAAATTATTATGATGATCAAAAATTGAAGCAGAGGTGTTATTCTTGATATTATAATGACAATGGTGGTAAGAAGCTTGACTCTCCCAAAACTGGATTCCACCAATTTTGTTGTGTCTAATGTTTTAATTGTTAAGAACCAAAAATTGGATATAATGTTTAGCTCAACAATTCTGGGAAATGAATTACTTCTTATTGAACAAACTTGGCCAATAAATAGCCATTTACGATTATAACAAAATTGAGAAAAGAAAAAAAACCAGCTCACGTTTACAACTAATTAACGTGGTAAATGCAACAGCAAAATATCCAAGATTACTAAACCACCTCCTAAAGAATCGGCCTTATTTGAGCTGAAAGAATTATCCTAACAGAAAAGCCTAAACTTTCTCATCATTCCCTTCCTTAAACTAGTTACCAACTACAACTAGTTTACTTCTGGAACTTGGAAAACTCCCAGCTGACTTCGAATCTTGTGAAATGCATTCAATGTAAGAGGCTTTGTCATATATCTGCCAACTGTTCTTGTGTTCCACAATAAACCAACTCAATTGTCCCTTCTCGTGTAAGATCACGAAGGAAGTGAAACCGTACATCAATATGCTTACTGCGGCATGTAGTACTGGATTTTTTGACAGCTTAATTGTAGAACTATTATCACAAAGAATCGTAGCACACTTACTTTGCTCCAGACTTAACTTCTCTAGGATCCTTTTCATCCAAATAGCTTGACTAGCATAGGAAGCCGCTGCCACGAACTGTGCTTCAGTAGTCGAGAGTGTAACTATCGGTTGTTTTCTCAAGGACCAAGCAATAGCTCCAGTTTCCAACATGAAAAAATAACCAGAAGTGCTTTTTTTGTCTTCTAGGTCTTCGACATAATCGTTATCTGAATAGCCGACGAAGCTTTTACACCCTCCCTTCTTATAGAACACCCCAAGTTCAATGGTTCCTTTCACATACTTTAGTATTCTCCTAGCTGCCAGCAAGTGTAATTCAATCGGCTTTCCCATGTATCGACTAATCACGCTTACTGCAAACATCAAATCTGGCCTTATAGATGTTAAGTACATAAGGCTTCCCACTATTTGTTTGAAGAGTGTCTCATCCACACAAACTCCATCTTCATCTTTATAAATTTTACATTAAGGAACAATGGGATTGTGGACTGGAATGCTACTTTCCATTAAACTTCTTTAATACCTCTAAAGCATATTTCCTTTGGCAAATATAAATTCCATCTGACCTCTGCAGCACTTCTATCCCAAGAAAATACCTCATCCTTCCCAAATCAGTCATATCAAACTCTCTCAACATGGAGTTCTTAAATTCAATAAACATTAATTCATCATTGCCAGTAAATATTAAGTCATCCACATATAAACTGACAATTAGAATCTTACCCTCCTTATTTGTTTTAATGAACAACGTATGCTCACTATAACACTTCTCGAATCCTTCATCCATGAAATGTGTTTCAATGCGACTAAACCAAGCTCGTGGAGTTTGATTAAGTCCATAGAGGACTTTCTTCAATCTGTACACTTTATGGGGACTGTTCTTCAACTCATATAGGCTACTCCACGTATACTTCTTCATTGAGTTCCCCATGCAGAAAGGCGGATTTGACATCAGGATGATAAAGTACCCACCCTTTCTGAGCTGCTAATGCTATAATCATCCTCACTGTGTCCATTCTTGCAACAGGTGCAAATACCTCAATGTAGTTTATTCCTTGTTGTTGCACATATCCTTTTGCCACCAAGCGAGCTTTATACTTATCCACTTCACCCATTTTCTTTGAACTAGGTCTTATAAACCCATTTCACCCCAATCTTTTTTACACCTAGAGGCAGATTTGTGAGCTCCCATGTGTTGTTCCTCTCTATAGCTTTTATCTCCATGTCCATTGCTGCCCTCCATTTATCACATTTCACAGCTTCCTTAAAGTGTATTGGATCTGTTGAAGCAAGCAGTGCCAAGTTAACTTCTGCCTCTTCTTCTGAAAGTCCTTCCCAACTCACATAATCTCTCATCCACATCGGAGGCCTTCTAGTTCTTCTTTCAATGGGACTAGTTGTTTCTTCAGTAATTTCTTCTTCTTCTTCCTCACTCACAGCTTCATTATTTTCTTCGGCCACTGCTTGACTATCTTCATAATCGTCCCATTGTAGATTGGCTGCTATTTTTTTCATAGCTTCGATCCCAGCTCCAAGACTTGTCTTCTTCAAACACTACATCCCTACTGATTACAACTTTCTTGGCAACTGGATCATAGAGTCTGTATGCTTTAGATTCTTCACTTACCCCCAGCAATACGCAAACAAAGCTCTTTGTATCTAACTTTGTTCTTCTTACATCTGGAACATGCACATGCGCCATGCATCCAAACACCCTGAAATGTTCAACCGAAGGTTTGCTTCCTCTTCAAGCCTCTTCAGGTGTGACGTTCTTTATAGCCAATGTGGGACTTTGACTTAGAACATGAGTTGTCCAGTTGACTACTTCTGGCCAAAAAGACTTAGGGATTTTCTTTTCAAAAAGCATACATCGAACCATGTTCATCATTGTTCAATTCTTCCTCTCAGCTACTCCATTCTGCTGTGGTGTATATGCTGCAGTTAGCTACCTCTTAATCCCATGTTCTTTGCAAAATTCACTAAATTCAAGTGAGGTAAATTCTCCTCCTCGGTCAGTTCGTAGACACTTTACATGCCCTCCTGTTTCTTTCTCAACACAACTTTTAAAATGTTTAAAGGTACCTAAAGCCTCAGATTTCTCTACTAAAAAGTAAGTCCATGTCTTTCTGGTAAAGTCATCAATGAAGGACAAAATGTACCTTTTCTTACTGTTGGAAATAGGTGAGATTGGTCCACAGATATCTACATGGACAAGCTGGAGCCTCTCTATAGCCCTCCAATTGCTCTTCCTTATAATTGGATTCCTATATTGCTTGCCAATCATGCAGTCAGCACACATTATTGATGGAGACTTAAACTGAGGTATCCCATGCACCATTTTCTTGAATTGAAGAGTTATCAGTCCTTTGTAGCTTAAGTGTCCATAGCGACAATGCCATAAGTGAGCCAAATCTTGTGCAGTGGAATAAAGACAAGCTGACTTTTGAGGTGATGACTTTGCTGATAGGTTGAACATTCGATTTGTAGTCATATCAGTCTGCATCATCAACCCTTTCTCTGGATGATATATCTTGCACTTTCCATGCTGAAAGAGAATTGCCAATCCCCTTTCTTGTAGTTAACCAATGCTCAGCAAATTATTTGTTAGTTCAGGCACATAAGATGCTTGTGTGAAGCCACTTACTTTGAATCTCACATTGCCTTTTCCTAGCATAGCCATCCTTGTGTTGTTTCCCAATTTCACCATGTGCTTGAAACTTTCGTTTAGATTGCAGAGCATGTTCTTGTCGCGACACATATGGTTGCTACGTCCAGAATCCAGGAACCAAGCATCTTCCCTTCGAAACTCATTCATCTCCACATATGACATGAGTAGCATTTTCTTCCTCTTCTTGTTCAGCATAGTTAGCATCCTTATCCCAGCTCAGACATTCAAACTGGAAGTGCCCAATCTTATGGCACTTGTAGCATTCTACAGTTGCTTTGTTGTCAAATTGACGTCCTCTGCCCTTTTCTCTTCCTTTAAATGCACCTCGACCTCGACCTCTTGCGCCAAAACTATCTTCAGAGGTTATTTTGAGTACTTGTTCTTCTCCATTATGCTTCTGGAATTTCTACTCATGAACAATCAAGGAACTCTACAGTTCATTAATGGAAAGTTTATTGATATCTTTGGATTCTTCAATTGAGCAGGTAACATAATTAAACTCGTCACTCAATGACTTTAAATTTTCTCCACTACTTTGACATCTTGCATCTGCTTTCCATATGTTCTCATTTTGTTAGCCACTGTCATCACCCTTGAAAAGTATTCATTGACTCCTTCTCCAGACTTCATCTCTAAGGTTTCAAATTCTCAGCGGAGAGCTTGAAGATGAGACCTCTTGACTCTTGCATTCCCTTCAAACTTTTTTTTTCATAGAGTCCCGAATTTGCTTGGAAGTATCCTTCTGGAGTATGATCTCTAGAATGGTCCGATCTATGGACTGGAAGAGATAATTCTTGACTTTCAAATCTTTCAGCTTCAACTCATCCAACCTCTTTTGATGTGCTTCTGTCTGCTCCACTCCACTTTCTGGCTCAATGTTATTAGTCTCCACAAAGCTCCAGTATTCTTAGATCTAAGGAAGTTCTAGATCAACATACTCAAGTGGTCATAATGAACATCGAAGGGTGATATGGTAGGTTGCACGAAATTCCCTTCAGTCTTCCCTTCAGTCGTCATCTCCTTTGCTGTTGCAAACCACAAAAATTGCTGCTTTGTTCCTTCAGGCCAGTGAGGGCTTTGATACCAGAATGTTAAGAACCAAAAATTGGATATAATGTTTAGCTCAACAATTATGAAAAATGACTTATTTCTTATTGAACAAACTTGGCCAATAAATAGCCATTTACAATTATAACAAAATTGAGAAAAAAAAAAAAAACAGCCCATGTTTACAACTAATTAACGTGGTAAATGCTACAGCAAAATAACCAAGATTACTAAACCACCTCCAAAAGAATCAGCCTTATTTGAGCTGAAAGAAATATCCTAACAGAAAAGTCTAAACTTTCTCATCATTAATAAGCCTTGATCATTCAAGTTCTGCAGCGTGAGACAAAAAGCTGTCGTGAGTTATAGGATGACACCTACACCAACACTAGATGCGGCGGCAATGGCATTTAGGTCGTTGATCTGATCAATATTAGCGAGATTGATACTTTTATGGTGCCAGTGGTGAAAAGAAGTTACCGGAGCCACCACGAAGATATCTCTAAGACGAATGCCTATTTTGATGACTCACCTATTTGAGAGACTCACGCCTATTTAATAATTTTAGTAATTAATTTTAAATAAATAAATTTAATTATATTATGTTATAATTAAAATCACAATAATATTAAAATATTATAAATTTTAATAATTAAAAACTCAACTATTTTGGTGGGTTTAATTTAATTACAAAAATTTTAAACGCTTTAATTTTTTAGTTTTATTTTTAAAATTTAATTAATATTATTAATTAAATTTTTGTAAATTAATTAATTTTTATAAATTAAAAGAAATAAATTAATTAAATTTCAAGTACAGTAAGTATATTCTTAAATCTCTCTAAAATCTTAAATTTTAATTTATTATGAAAAACAAATTTTTAAGATAATTTTTGTCCTTTTTATCTTTATTACGTTGACCTTACTGCTTAAATATTATATTATATATGTTTATTTAATAACAAAATATTTATAAAAAACAAAATACTATTTTTTATAAAAAAGATTAATAACAAAATATTTATGGAAAACAGAATACTATTCTTTTATTAAAAAAGAAAACTACAATCGTACCCCTTGTAACCAACTCCATTATTACAGTCGAAAAGAAGAAACTCTGGGTCACAAGTACAAACCGATCAATTTGCCCATTTTGATGCTATTATCTACGGAGTGATGGACAGCGAGAACGAGTAGGATGCGCTCTTCAACCAACATGATGGGTCATGCCTGCGCCGCCGTCAGTACGAGGAAGATTAGCCCGGAGAAATGCCGACAAGAGCCTACGGTGTAAGTGTCTGTTGGAGTTAGCCGGAGGAGGATGACCGGGATCATGTCCGGGATTTGGTCCCGTCGGTGGATAGTCGTTGACGGCTACTTCTGTCGTCTTCTCGTTTCCTATGACGTTGATGAATAGTGAATCTCAACTCAGTTAGGAGTTATGTTTCATTGGAGAAAGTCAACTTCGTACATGATATAGCCATACCTGCAAGAGAAGTAATCTTTGGTACAGAGCACATCAGAACGAAGACAAATAACTGAAGAAGCGGCACGGCCATCTCTTTCTCTTGCGCTTTTGGAGTTTCTTAAGAAAAATGACGAGTGCTTAACTCTCAGCAATAGACATTTATATATATATAATCTTAGAATAATAGTATTTTATAATATTTAATTTATTTTTTATTTCAATAAATTAACTTAGACCGTATATTCCCACAATAGTTTTTAGTAAATACAAAATAAAGAATTTTTCCCGTTAAATATTGAAAAAAATCAAAAAATTTAAAGTATGATGAAAAGAGATTGTAGTTATAAACACTTATAAGTTTATAAAAATTAACCATTTATCAGTTTTTGACAACAAGAATTATTAAAGTAAATCATAATGCTTATAAATTAGACCGGAAATTAAATTCAGGGTCAGTCCTAGGTAAAGACAGGGTGGACATCTGCTCAGGGTCCATCATTATAAATGATAAAATATGGTCTATTTTTATCTTTATAAAAATAAAATGAAACAAAATAAGACCTATTCTTGATCTCATAAAATAACAAAAATGACCTATATTTTGTTTATTTTTATTCTATATGAGAGTCCAAAAATAGGCAAAAGTAGAAACATTTTTTACTTTGCTCAGAGCCTATAGAATATTAAGAATGACCTTAGTTTAACTAGTAAGGTAAAAAGTAGAAGATTTAAAAGGTTCGATCGGTATTGAACACTGAGTAAAAATTTAAGAATTTGAAATATGATTAAAAGATGTTATTTATCGAATGACGAATTTGAAGTTTAATTGAAACAAGGGATTGTTAAATAAAAATTTATTTATTTATTTTTATTTATAATAATTTATTAATTTATAAAAATTAACTAATTAATTAATAAAATAATCAGCTTTTAACGACATGAGTTATTTAACTAAAAAGTTAAAAATCGAACTAAATAATTAAAAGTTGAATTTTTTAATTATTTTGAAATCTCAAATTTAAAAATCAAATTGAAATATTGAAATGTTCAAAAAAAATTACTTAATGTTTTTTATGATTAAAATTTAGTAGTAGTTCAAAGTCATATGATTACCAATTGACTTCAGATAAGTGGATTATTGACTCATTCAAGAATCTTCACTTAAGATAGTGGATTATTACTCGACAAACTATATCACTACGTATCTTCAAGTCTGACATGATTTCACACGGCTGTTAATTCATCTCATTGTGGGAAGTGGGAATTGTTAGATGGAAAACAAAGATTTATAGGGAGATGATGTAGTAAAACTGAACTCTTTCTCTTCCGGTTATGGATAAAGACAACTGGTACAGGTAAGCACCGATGATAGTGTTGGGTCCAGTGTTATGAAAAGTACATCGCAATTATCAATATTGGAAATTATTTTGACAAAATTTTTAAAATTATATTTTTAAAAATTTTTAAATTATAAAATATTTTATGTAATGAATAATTTATTCATTATGCAATTAATAAGGTCTTAAGTCATTTATAATTCAATTTCATAAAAACTTTGACAAATAATTTATATAATTATAAAAATAAAATTATATATAATTACCCTTATTAATTTATAATTCAATTCACAAAAAGTTCTAACAAATAGTTAATATAATTATAAAAATAAATATTATATAAGATTACATCATTAAATCTTAAACAAAGTAATAAGAATTACATAATCGTATTACAGTTTTTATCATTTTCTTGTATCCGCTTCACAAAAAACAACTAAAAGAAACCTATCAAATGCGGTCGTCTTATTAAATTTAAGTGTTTTTAATGAGTTAATTTATTGTTAGACTTACGTTTATATTTGCTTGAGGTTTAATTATTAGTTAATCTTGAGTAAGTATATGCTTAAGAAATTCAATTCGAATCTAATTAAAAAATGTATTATTTTATACTTTTAATTAAAATTTTTTATAAATTTTGGCTGAATTGAGACCGGCCGTCTTATTGCCATCGATAGGTGGAGGCGTTGAGTAAGGAGCTGGCGGGCGAGAGTGACGATGCTGCAACCTGCAACGGAGCTGGAAGCTGGCAAGCACAAGTTGGTGAAATCGTGACAGACCAAACCACCAAGCGATACTAAAATTGTATTTGGAATAATATAATATAAAATATCTTTTAGTATCGGTCCATTGAATTTGTACGATACTAAGTGCCTGTTTGGTTTAGCTTTTGGAGACTCCAAAAGTACTTTTTTCAACCGCATAAGCTATTTTCGGGAAAAGATGGGTGTTTGGCTACAAACTTTAAAAGCACTTTTGAAGTAGAAATAGCTTTTGAAAAAGCTAAAATACAGCTTTTTTAAAAATTAAAATTTGGAGCTTTTCAGAAAAGTCCAAATTTTAGTTTTTTTAGGAAGCTATTTTTTCGTAAGTTTCCGTCACTTACGTATATATCCAAAGGTAAGTGATTGTTCTGTTTCTTTACGTACGTTCAACCCAAACACACACAGGCTAGCTTCTTTTTTTATCTTCGTGCCTGTTTGGTGCGCAGGTGCCTGGGTTATGTGCTTCAAGTTTCTTCCCTTGTGTATGACTTTCTTGCTGTCACTATATGGGGTCGCTGTCCCAAGCATGGTTAGGTCTTGGGGTTTTGTCGATTACGGTCAAGGGTTTTGGTTCCTGGTGAGGGTTAGTTGCTTCCGTTGTCTAAACAGCTCAGCTGATTTTTCTTTTCTGTAGAGCATTGTTCTTCACTTTCAATTTGTGGGTGGGTTCAGGTTTCCATTAGTCGAGCATTTTTTGCTGTAAATTTGATTTTTTTGTGCTTCTTTTACACATTGAGCAAAGTAATCAAATTGGGGATTTTGTTTTTTCTAGTTCGTAATTCACTAATTCTTTGCTATTTATCAATTTCGTTTCTTTCGAGTGGGATATTGTGTCTATGGATTTGCATGATTCTTCTTTAGACTTCTATTCTTAACAAGAGGAATCAGCTTTATATGGGGGTATTGATTGAGGGGCAGCTTCTCCCAATGTGAGGGCATGCTGAAAGATTCGACATGCCTTCCCCTCCAAAACAAATAATGACTACTAGTGGAGCATCTGCAAATAAAAGCATTTTGAGAGTCGTTGCATCAATCTTTGGCTATGATGTGTACAATGTACAAAGATCTGGTAAGGAGTTCTATTCAAATCTTTGAGAACTCTAATCTCTACTCTCCAATGCATGCCTCCAAAATGCGTAGAATAGATAAAATTTGTTCAGTATCCCATTGTTTTTTGTCTTAATTCCAGATTCTGCTTCGCTTGGAGGTGCACTACGAGCTGCTCATGGATGGGTTTAGAGTAAAAAGGGAAGCTTTGTTCCGATAGCGAGTTTGTACGAGGGAAAGAATACTTCACTCAGTAGCAAGCTTGCAGTTAGTGGTCGGACCAACAATTGGTTTCCAATTATTCTGTATTGATGAAGAAGATAATGAAATTAGAGAATCGACTTGTACAAAAGCTTGGATGATACTAGCAAATTTGTCAAAGAAATTTTGAATATAATTTCATTGGAGTTTTATTTATTATAAATCCAGGTAATATGGTACAAGGGTTGATTTGATTGTTAAATAATGAAGTAAAATAACGAAAATAACATGAGAAATAATTTTATTAAGAAATAATCTACACGCATAAATAATTTTATTATAAAATAAAATATAGTTAAAATTAATAAAAATGCTTTTTATTTTTATATTGCCAAACAGTCTACTTTATGAAGCTCTTTTAAAAAAGCTATTTTTTTAATTGACAGCCAAACAGTCAACTGGCTTTTAAAAAAAGCTCTTCTCAGAAAAGCTCTACTAATAAAAGCTCTACTGATAAAAGCTCAACCAAACGGGCCCTAAAAATTATTATTATTATTATTATTATTATTATTATTATTATTATTATTTTGCTAAAAGTGTATTTGGAATAATAGAATATAAAATATCTTTTAGGCTTATAAGCTGGCCCTGCCCAAGGCCCACTATGAGAGGGGGGCCCGCCCCCTCCATCTCCTCTCCTATTCCTAAGACACTACAAATCATTTAACGTTGGCTCTCCTATGCTAGTTTGCTCTGCACTACACTCCAACTCTCCAAGTTCAATAGCCTTTTATAACGTTAACATCAGTTTACGTTAACTTATAACGTTAACATCATTAACATCATTAAATGAAGTTAACGTTATAAGTTAACGTAAACTTATAACGTCGTAAACTTATAATGTTATCTTTAAATGATAAGTTAGAACTTAAAATTTATAAGTTAATATTGTGGTCCTTATGTTTATAAATAGTCTTAAAATATTTAAGTGTACTTTTACCTTCTAATTTCTTTATTGTCATCAATATATGTATTTAAAATACTCCATCTAAAAAATTAGAAGCAAAAAATTTTACGATTATGTCTTTTGAGTTATGAGTATAATTTAAAGGTAAAGTTTCTGATTTTTTAATGTATTTTTTGCTCTTTATT
>JANIJH010000005.1:72082217-72107022 GCA_024520975.1 Erythroxylum areolatum
TATAAATCATGATCCTCCGTGTATTTGTTAGTGTTATAATCATTTAATATTTAGTTGATTATGTAAACTTATAAATTAAGTCATTTATGTTTCATACAAACATGTAAATTTAAGTACATTGTCAATTTATTGGGGCCCTTTTTTTAATTTCGCCATGGGCCTATAAAATGATAGGAACGGCCCTGCTTATATTGAGTGCACATATTCAAAATGTTAAAAATAAAAATATGCATCCTTATTCTTTATTTACTATAACAATACTAATAATTATGTAATGATAATATTTACTCCATTTGTAAATAATTTAATTATATCCATTTTATTCATAAATAAATTAATTTTATTTTAAAATTTGTTATTAATAATAATTATGCTTAATGAACTAACATGATAAAAATAAGTAATAGAACTTATATTATATATTTAATAAGTTGATATAACAAGAAAAATATTCTAAAATAGCATTTTAAAGTAAAATAAATTGATAAAACATGAAATTTAATATAAAATACATTAGATTTAACATATTAGTATCATAGAAAATGTTATAAGCATTGCTAAAATATGATTGATAATAAAAATTTTATATGTTTTAAAATATGAATTTTATTAATATAAGAAATATTAGTGTTTAATTTAAAAATATAATATTTTAAATTAACAAATTTACAAGATATTGAATTGATATATTAATATATGGACTGTTTAATTGTCTAATAATAAAATTTAAACAGAAATTTAATGAGATTATATATTAGAATACATATAATAATATGTAAAGTAACATTAAAGATATTAGTAAGAGGTAATTTAATTTTATGAAACTTTGGGAAAAGATATACATCTTTTACCATATTTGGTTATCCACAAGAATTGGGAAAAAATCAATGTTTTCAAAACCGAATCATAAGTCAAACCGATAAAATAAGAGATTTAATATTTAAAATATTTAACCGGTAAATCATCGTAAAATTGATTAAAGTTGAATAAAATTAAAGAATTTAAAAAATAATTAAAGAATTTTTTATAATATAAATTTTAATTTTAATTAAAAATAAAATTATTAATTAAAATTAATTTGTTTATTTTAATTTATAAAAACAAACCGATTTATAAATAAACTAATCATCTTTTAATAAAAAAATTATTAAATTAAAACCAATAAAAGATTTTTTTCTAACCCAAAAAAAAGCAAGCTGTGTGATTTTGTTTGTTGGGCTAAGTTGGTAGGCCGCTAGAAGCGTTAAGCCTACATATCAAAGATTTGGTAATTGAGAATCAAACGGGTCTCCATTTTAAGTAGCAAGTTTATACTCCGCAGGATAAGAATCTAAGCTCATCAACGGCTGATGCGAATTCTTCACTATAACCGTTGGATTATTTGATCCAACGGTAGAGAGAAAACCCTAGTTAGGGTAGCTCAAGTGTTGATACTTAAACCAGCGTAAGCTCCTCATTTCCCGACTCTAGAAGCTCTCTGCAGAACTGCGGCGAGCTCTTATCAAAACCATTTCTAAAGTTTGACTAAAGGTTCTTTCTTTTCTTTGTATTGTTTCTGTTGTTTGATTGTTCCTTTAGTTATTGTACAAATCCTTTTTGACTTGGTTGAAGTTAGCTTCTGGGATAATAGGTGTTTATTTCTCCTTTGTGATTGTTATTAAATCTGGAGTGAATCGTATGTGTCTGTTTGTCTGTGGGTCCTATGAGTAATCTCATGACCAAATGCTCTTCGATTGTGATATTTATTTGTGTTTGGTTTATTTTCTGGGTTTATGGTGAAAAGAAAAGGTTTTGATGGTTCTTAGTGGCTGTAGTTTTATGGTGAATTCAACGCTTTTAATGTGAAGACTTGCTAGATTCCCCTCGGCGCATCTGTATTTCTAGTGCTTACAGAATTGGGGATGTCACACTTGACAGTCTTAATGTTTTGTACATGGGCTTAATGTTGATTTATATGAGGGAAGATGAGGACTTTTCATGATACTTCCGTTGTAATAGATCTTTGGAATTTGATCTTTTTCAAATTAGTTTGATTTTCTTAAGTTTTTTTCGGAATGATCCATAGTGTATGGGTTGGTATGTATTTTGCATCTCAATTAATAAATTGTACTTGGTTAGTAATCAGACAAATAAAGATCAAGTTTCTTTGAATGACCTACAATGTTTTTGACTTGGTGAATAAATATTTCTTGACAAAAAAATGAGATGACATTCACTTGTCCTTATTTTCTTCTCCGGTCTTTTCAAATTAGTTGGGTTGTGTTAAGTTTTTCTGAATGATCTATGGTATATGGGTTGGTTTGATTTTTATATCTCAATCAATGGCTTGTACTTGGTTAGTAACAAGACAAATAAAGATGAAGTTATTTTTGAATGATAAGACAATATATTAAATATCATGTATTAGATTGTTGAATTTTCAGGATGGGTAAGGAGAAGGTCCACATTAACATTGTGGTCATTGGCCATGTCGACTCTGGCAAGTCTACCACCACAGGTCACTTGATCTACAAGCTTGGAGGTATTGACAAGCGTGTGATTGAAAGATTTGAGAAGGAAGCTGCTGAGATGAACAAGAGGTCATTCAAATATGCCTGGGTCTTGGATAAGCTTAAGGCTGAGCGTGAGCGTGGTATCACCATTGACATTGCTCTCTGGAAGTTTGAGACCACCAAGTACTATTGCACTGTGATTGATGCTCCTGGACATCGTGATTTTATCAAGAACATGATCACCGGAACCTCACAGGCTGACTGTGCTGTTCTGATTATTGACTCTACAACTGGTGGTTTTGAGGCTGGTATCTCCAAGGATGGTCAGACCCGCGAGCATGCCCTTCTTGCTTTCACTCTTGGTGTTAAGCAGATGATTTGCTGCTGTAACAAGGTGAATGTTCATTTTTGTGATATTCGTTTCTCTTATGATATTTGTTTAATGTTTTGCACATGTATCTGAGATATGTTGCTTTTGTGCTAATGTATACAGATGGATGCTACCACCCCCAAGTACTCGAAGGCTAGGTATGATGAAATTGTTAAGGAAGTTTCTTCCTACTTGAAGAAAGTTGGCTACAACCCCGACAAGATCCCATTTGTCCCCATCTCAGGTTTTGAGGGTGATAACATGATTGAGAGGTCTACCAACCTTGACTGGTACAAGGGCCCTACACTTCTTGAGGCTCTTGACTTGATCAATGAGCCCAAGAGACCTTCAGACAAGCCTCTCCGTCTCCCACTCCAAGATGTGTACAAGATTGGTGGCATTGGAACTGTTCCTGTTGGTCGTGTTGAAACTGGTATTCTGAAGCCTGGTATGGTTGTTACATTTGGACCCTCTGGACTGACAACTGAAGTTAAATCTGTTGAGATGCACCACGAAGCCCTTCAAGAGGCTCTTCCAGGTGACAATGTTGGGTTCAACGTGAAGAATGTTGCTGTGAAGGATCTCAAGCGTGGATATGTTGCATCCAACTCCAAGGATGATCCTGCCAAGGAGGCTGCCAACTTCACTTCTCAGGTCATTATAATGAACCACCCCGGCCAGATTGGGAATGGATACGCTCCAGTTCTTGACTGCCACACCTCCCACATTGCTGTTAAGTTCGCTGAAATCTTGACCAAGATTGATAGACGATCAGGTAAGGAGCTTGAAAAGGAACCCAAGTTCTTGAAGAACGGTGATGCTGGTTTCGTTAAAATGATTCCCACCAAGCCCATGGTTGTTGAAACCTTCTCCGAGTACCCACCTCTTGGTCGTTTTGCTGTGAGGGACATGCGCCAGACAGTGGCTGTTGGCGTAATCAAGAGTGTTGAGAAGAAGGATCCGACTGGTGCCAAGGTCACCAAATCCGCAGCAAAGAAGGGAAAGTGAAGTGCTTTGAGTGGTACCCTGGTGCTGCTGTCCCTAGTTTGCGGACGGTATTCTGGTTCTGTAATTTTGGAATTTTGTCAAGAGTTCAACTTTACAAATGAGTCAATTTTGTTGTGATCTTGAGCACATCAAGTGAGTGTGTTTTTTTTTTTTTTTTCATGTGCTTTCCTATGACATCGGAGTATTTTTCTCAAAAACAAATGTTTCACTGCATAAACTGCCTCTTCTCCTAAATTGGAAGAGTTCGTACGGAATCACAGTGGAAGTTGATATAATGTATCATAATCATATTCAATAATTTTTTATGAGGGAAAATCATATTCAATAATTAAAAAGGCTTAATTGGATGGTCTTATTAATTAATTGGTAAGCTTTTTGAAAACTAATAAGCTTTTATAAATTAGGAATTTAAAGTGAAGAAAATGATAAGATCCTTTTTTTTTTTTTTTGGTTAGCTTAGGAGATGTTTTAAGAAGGACTCAACTATGAGCATGTGCTTTGAAACTATCTACTTTCAGACTAATTCTTGCTTGCACCGGATTAGTTCAAGAATTAGTTCGTAAGGGATAAATCGCTGGTCAAACAGATTTTTCTATTTTTAAGACTTGAACTCGAGACTTCTGATTAAGGAATGAGAGTGCTAAACCACTCACACCAATCTGTTTGATTAAGATCTATAATTTCTTTTTTTTTTTTGCAAGGGAATACGCTAAAATATGACTAACCTAACTCTCACAAAGCTCTGCGGTAAACGGCTCCTTGCTTGTCCCTTTGTATGAGCTATAGGACTAACAATAGAGGCTCTTGAAGAATATAAATTTCTGGGCTGCTCTGAATTGCAATGACGGCCAGATTATTTGTACACTGATTTCCTTTTCAGTGTACGTGTTGGATTTGTACTCAGTTTTGTTGGAGTAATCCACGGTTACCTACCAATAAAAAATTATTGATATCAGGCTCGAAAGTAAGAGGCGAAAGGAAGTTAATGACTTCCAAAGCGTTCACTTCTAATATGATCCTGCGATAACCAAGGGACCAAGCTTACATGAGGCCCGAGTGAACTTACTAGATTTTAGTTGTTAATGCTGAGCTGCTACTAATGTATTGAAAGAATTCTTAACACTATTGTTCATGACAATTACGAATTAGTCCTCCAGCGATAACTACGTGCGATTCCTGCTTGAAGGCTCCATCTGTGTTAATCCGGTGCAATCATACCAACACTAATATACTAGATTTCATTGAAACTTTGAAAATAAATATGTTTGGACAAAAACAATACTAAAATAAATGACCTCCTAGAAATTCCTAGTATTGCACACCTCCGTAATTTCTTGTTTGTTAGGTCTGAAGAGAAAAACGGTGACTTCCGTACGATTCAGCGAGTTTCTGAACGCTTGCATTTGTCTAGAGATTTTGGTCATTCAAAGTAAAATAAAAAATGGCGTGGCATGATCTGGAGCTTCTATCTGAAAATTCCAACGGTTAGAAATATTTTTTAACTCACACCGTCAGATTGAGATCCAACGGTGAATAGTGAAACCCTACTAGGCCCCGTTGTAGTATTTTGTATTTAAGAGGAGCATGCGCCTACTGCCAATGCCACTGCCTCTTCTTATATTGTTCTCTACGCTGTGTTAGTTCGATTGGAGCTCTTAGTCGCTTAATCAAGGTCTCGTCATTTTCTATAATATTTCTCTGTTTAATGTTTGCTTACTCTTCTCATCTATTTGTGAACGAATCTAGATTACTTGAAACCGTCTTGTGGTTGTAAATTGAATGTTGAAGATGGTTTGTTACACAAGTTTTATGATGTTTTGATGGTGCTATTTGCTGCTAAAATCTTTGGATTCGAGTCTTTTAAGTCTACGAATAATCTGAACAAAGGAAGAAGTCAACCCTTTTTTCGGGTTCTTCTCCTTCATCCGGAAAGTTCACTACTACTTGTATGCGATTGTGGCTGTAGATTAGTTGTAAATCCCACACTTCTCTTGTGGAGACCTGGGCTCGAAACCCAGCAGCCACTTATTGTTAATGATGAGTTTGGAAACATGAATTGTATGGTAAGTAGTCGGTTTTGCTGATTTGATATAAAGTCTAGATACTTTGTTATGTTGTTTCTTGATGTACGCTTATACTTGATTGTTTCGTTTGATTCCATGCTTTTGCCTTCTTCTTTTAGTATAGTAAGCCAATAACTAGAGCTTGTTTTAAGAGTGAACCTGATTTGGTATCAAATTTCGAGGCTGTGTTATAGTGTTTCTAGATATCTTTACCTATTGGATTATTTCCATGATTCCTTGTTTTTTGATCAAACTAACGTTTGTTTTGTTTATTGCTAATTTGGACTGTCAAATGCTATACTATGCTATTAGCTGTTTTTGCTTATGAGATTGACCTGTTTTTTTAGTGGGCAAGTTGGTTTTTGGTCTGTGAATCTTGCTTGTTGACTTTCATCCATTTTTCATGAATTTCAGCTTCCTTTTCAAACTTTAATATGGGTAAAGAGAAGGTTCACATCAACATTGTGGTCATCGGCCATGTTGACTCTGGCAAGTCGACTACCACCGGTCACTTGATCTACAAGCTTGGAGGTATTGACAAGCGTGTGATTGAGAGGTTTGAGAAGGAGGCGGCTGAGATGAACAAGAGGTCATTCAAGTATGCCTGGGTCTTGGATAAGCTTAAGGCTGAGCGTGAGCGTGGTATCACCATTGACATTGCTCTCTGGAAGTTTGAGACCACCAAATACTACTGCACTGTCATTGATGCTCCTGGACATCGTGACTTTATTAAGAACATGATTACTGGTACCTCACAAGCTGACTGTGCTGTTCTGATTATTGACTCTACGACTGGTGGTTTTGAGGCTGGTATCTCCAAGGATGGTCAGACTCGTGAGCATGCCCTTCTTGCTTTCACCCTTGGTGTTAAGCAGATGATCTGTTGCTGTAACAAGGTGCGCTTATATACTTCTAATTGATGTGGCTGGCTTAATGTGAGCTTGCATTAATTTTCTGCAGCTAAGGCATGGACAGTTTGGATTTATTGTCTTGTGGATTGGCCTAATGTTTTTTAATTTTTTCATATAGATGGATGCCACCACTCCTAAATACTCCAAAGCTAGGTATGATGAAATTGTTAAGGAAGTTTCTTCCTACTTGAAGAAGGTTGGCTACAACCCTGACAAGATTCCATTTGTCCCCATCTCGGGATTTGAGGGTGATAATATGATTGAAAGGTCCACCAACCTTGATTGGTACAAGGGACCAACACTCCTTGAGGCTCTTGACTTGATCAATGAGCCCAAGAGGCCTTCTGACAAGCCACTCAGGCTTCCTCTTCAGGATGTGTACAAAATTGGCGGGATTGGAACTGTCCCTGTAGGTCGTGTGGAGACGGGTATATTGAAGCCTGGTATGGTTGTTACATTTGGCCCCTCTGGACTGACTACTGAAGTTAAGTCTGTTGAGATGCATCATGAGGCCCTCCAAGAGGCTCTTCCAGGTGATAATGTTGGATTCAACGTGAAGAATGTTGCTGTCAAGGATCTCAAGCGAGGTTATGTTGCATCCAACTCCAAGGATGACCCTGCTAAGGAGGCTGCCAACTTCACTTCTCAGGTTATCATCATGAACCACCCTGGTCAGATTGGAAATGGATATGCCCCAGTTCTGGATTGCCACACCTCACACATTGCTGTTAAGTTCGCTGAAATCTTGACCAAAATTGATAGACGATCAGGCAAGGAGCTTGAGAAGGAGCCCAAGTTCTTGAAGAATGGTGATGCAGGATTCGTGAAGATGATTCCTACCAAGCCTATGGTTGTTGAAACCTTCTCTGAGTACCCACCTCTCGGTCGTTTTGCTGTGAGGGACATGCGACAGACAGTTGCTGTTGGTGTCATCAAGAGTGTTGAGAAGAAGGATCCAACTGGTGCCAAGGTCACCAAATCAGCAGCAAAGAAGGGAAAGTAAAATATGTGACTCGTAGTTATACATTTCCTTATACTGCTATTTTTCTAGTTTTGCGGAATACTTGTCTGAATTTAATTTTGTGAGACTTTTATGGAGTTTAGAAGCTTACGTTTACATTCCGTTTATCAAAGAGTTTTGTGTTCATGAATTTTCTGTCGTTCTATATATGAAAGTGGTGATTCAATCACAAGTGAAATCAGCTTTATGACCCAGTTATTTTTCATTTCTTAGAACACTGGTTTAATGTTAGATTAAATGTTGCCCCTTATTCCCAGGTGTAGCTCTTTTATGCTCTACTCGTTTGAGCTATGTCATATTTGAATCTCTGATATGTGAACTTCTGTCTTGAAGGTCTTCTAATGTCTTGTATGCATCTTTAGTGGAATTCATGTCTTTATTCTCGTTTATTGACGAGTAAATCTCATTAACAAAAACGGTTGCCAATTTATAAGCAGTCCAGCATAATATTGCGATTGCAACAAGGAAAAGACGCAAATCGATGTGGAGCTTCTTGACTCTTTTATCTACTTTGAAGGTTGAGCTCGTATCAGAATGGAAACCAAAGCCTTCCAATGTTATAGAAAATGATCATTTATTACTTCCAATTAAGAAATAAAAATGTTAAATTTGTATATAAAATGGTTAATTTATTGTATTTTTCAAATATAGTTTGAATTTTTAATTTGAAAATGATTTCATTTTCTAGCTGATAAAAGTACATCAGGTTCTTTTATCAATTTTATTAAAATTTTGTCTAATTTAAAAATACTGTGAGAGCCTTTTGTACTTTATGAAATGTATAATAAAACTAAAATTTTGATATATTTTTTAATTTAGTAGCGAAATTTTTAAAGATTTTAATCAATGTTTTAAAAATTAGGTCTAACTTTATAATAAATTAAATAAAAGGTTCAACCGTATTGAAACGTTATAAAATTGATATATAATAAAATAAGAAGTACAAATATAATATAAAATAAAATATTTTATTGAAATAAAAATTTACTAATTTTGTCTATTAATATATAATAAACTAATAATAATGTAATAATTTAAACTTCTAACATAAATTTTAAAATAATAATAATAATAATTGTATTAAAGAAAGTCAATAGAAAATGATCTAACTTTATTATAACTTTTTTTAATATCCTTTATATATAATTTTTTATAGTTTAAATATTATTTTTAATACATTCTTAAATTATTTTAAACAAAATTACTTATATATACCAATTAATAATTCAATTCATTAAATAAATTCATGACAAACATACTAATTAGTTTTTAACAATAATAATTTAAAATTTTCTACTAAAGTATAAGGAGATAAATAAAGAACTCAAAATTTGAAAAATATAATTTATTAGTGAGATTAAATAAATTCAAGATAAAAATAGTAATTCATTTTTAACTATTATAATTTAAATATAAAGAGATAAATAAAGAATATAAAACTTGAAAATATAGTTTATTAGTTAAATTATATAAGAGACTTGAAATGGAAAAAATTTATTAAAAATTCAAAGATTTATGAGTTAAAAATCTCAAGTTTCTACAACAATGGTACATTATCTTAAAAGGTACATGCATGAGTTGGTGTGCAAGACGTGGCTTTGCAGAGATGAAGAAACTTTGATGTTTATGATGTCCCACATCAATAATATTTAAGTCTATGAATGACAAGTCTAAACACTTCTTTAGTGTAACTTTCTTGAATACATTAAATATTGCCATAGTGGTACTAATGAGATCGTCTCAGGCTCAATTCTCAAAATACGATAGTGATGGATTAGGTAGAACTTCAAGTGGTCTCCTTTTATCATGGGCACTTAGGTCTAAAACCTCACCCTTCAACACTGCCACTTCTTTTTCAAGCTTGTTAGGACACTTGAACAATTCCTCCTCAATAGCCTTCTTCTCCTTCTTGAACATCTTGAGGTCTCCACATGCCTTTATTGATGCTCTCCCAGTGTCCTTCTCCTTTACAACCTTACCAAGTTATTGGCTTAATCTTGCGAAGCTCACAACCATGAAGGAGATAACCTAGCTAGAAAATAGAACACAAGTTAGACTTGTTAAAAATGGATGGCAATATGCCTTTGAATAAATATGCAAATGTGGTTGACAAGCATGTACTCTACATTTTGCTTGTCCCTGGGAAAGGCCATTCCATAGACTAATTTAGACATCAATCTTCTTTAGGTCAAAGTTGGAAAAAATTCTAAACCACTACTACATATATGATAGGAATAGAGATGACGACCACGTTATCTACGTAAGAAAAAGATCAAGGAGGTGAAGGCATAGAGATATGGGTGGAGGTAGCACGTAAACTTGGCTTAAAGTGTCAATGATATTTGTTCAGATTCTACAGTATTACTGTAATATTCTTTGTAATTACTTAGTATCTTTAGATTAGAATATTTTACAATAATTAGGAAATATTATTTGTTGTACTTAAAATTACAGGATTTGATCATTTGTACATATTTTATATATTGAGGGCAGAGCCCACAGTTTAGGCATCCAAGTTTTACACAAAATTCTGTCTTGTGTTCTATAATATTGTTATGGTATCAGAGCCCCTCTTGGTTCATTGTAAATTTATTCTTTTATGAGTCTTAATTTTTTGGGTTAGATCTTGGAAAGGGGCTATTGTTTCTTGATTCAAAACTTGTGGGATATTTTTCTTGGTATTTTTTTTAATCTCATTCATGGATAAGACTAAAGTACCTTGTGTCAAGTTTTCAGATAAAAATTACTTTACTTGGGAATTTCAATAATTCCATATTTATGTTCAAGGAAAAGAATTATGGGGGCATATATATATTGATGGCATCAATACTAAGCCTACAAATCCAATTAAGGCAGCTAAATGGGAAGCTCACAATGCTAGAGTAAAGAGCTGGTTAGTGCAGACTATGGAGCCTGCTATTACTGTCAATCTACGACTTTATAAGATAGCCAAAGTTATGTGGGATTATCTCAAGAAAGTTTATGACCAGAAGAACTCAGCTAGGTGTTTTTAGTTAAAGTATGATATTTCTAATTATACTCAAGGGAATCTATCTGTTCAAGAATATTATACTGGTTTTATCACATTATGGACTGAATATACAAAAAATATGTATGCTTCTATTTCTGCAACCTCTTTAGAAGATGTTCAGGCTCTCCACAAGATTAGTCAGAGGGATCAATTCTTGATGAAACTTAGGCCTGAGTTTGAATCTGTACGTGCTATTTTACTGCAACGGAGTCCTTCTCCATCATTGGATATTTGTTTGAATGAACTTCTTAGAGAGGAGCAACGCCAGTTAACTCAAGCTACTTTGGAACAAAATAGGAATTCTAATGCCCTCAATGTTGCGTATGCGGTTCAAGGAAAACAGCAAGTTCGCGATATATCCAACAAACAATGTTATAGTTGCAAAGATTTTGACCATATTGCAAATCAATGCCCTCAGAACTTCTGTAACTACTGTAAGATTAAGGGACATATTATTTCAGAATGTCAGAAATGTCCTCAAAATCACAATTCTCGTGCTTTTCATACTTCTACTATCAGTGATGTGATTGACTGTCCTACTGTTGCTGTTGCTCCTACTTCTCCACAACCATCAGCTTCATTTATTGTTTAAAAAATGTTCAACAGATGATTTTTTCAACTCTCTCTGCTCTTGGCATTACTGGTAAAAAAAAATCTTTACCTAAAACTTGACTTTTTCACTCAGCAGCTTCGAATCACATGACCCCTTTTTTTGATGATCTTATTAATATCAAAAAAATACGGTGGCAACTTGCAAATTGAGACAGCTAATAGGGATCATCTTCGCATCACTGCTATTGGTGATATTTCTTCTTTTCCATCCATGAAACATGTTTTTGTCTCTCCTGATTTATCTACTAATTTACTTTCTGTTGGAAAAATGGTGGAAAATAATTGCAAAGTTCTGTTTTCTCCTTCCTGTTGCATTATGCAGGAGATGGTGTCAAGGAAGACAGTAGTGGCGGGACCTAAATGGGGCAGACTCTTTCTTATTCATTTTAATGCACCGACCAACCTTATGAGTGCAATTTCTTTGTTTTGTAATTCTGTTCAAGATGACTACAAGTTGTGACATGCTAAGTTAGGTCATCCTAATAATAGAACTCTTCTATCCATGTTAAAATCTGGACTTCTCGGTAATAAAATTCCTTTTTCTTATAAAGATGTCACCTTTGATTGCTCTAGTGGCAAAATGGGAAAACGCAAACTCTTCCTTTCCCATCTCATGAACCACATTCGTCTCATTGTTTTCATTTAATACATAATGATGTATGGGGGATTTCACCAGTCATATCTCATGCCCATTATAAGTACTTTGTGACCTTTATTGATGACCACAGTTGTTTTATTTGGGTATATTTCTTGTGATATAAATCTGAACTTTTTGATGTTTTTCGAAAATTTCTAACTTTAATAGAAACCAATTTTCTAAAAGTATCAAAATCTTTCGTTCTGATTTTGGAGGGGAATACATGTCCACAATATTCCAAGATTATCTTTAACAAAATGGCACTATTTCTCAACGGAGTTGTCCATATACACCTCAGCAGAATGGAGTAACTGAGAGAAAAAATCGTCACCTTCTTGATATGGTGCATTCCTTACTTCTTGAATTAGCTGTTCCACTACAATTTTGGGTTGAGGCTCTGTCCACAGCTGTCCATTTAATTAATCGACTTTCGTCACCTAATCTTAACCATCAATCACCATATTTTTGTCTTCACTACCAACCACCTAAATATACTCATTTACGTCCTTTTGAGTGTGTTTGTTTGGTTCTTCTCCCTCCTCATGAACGAACTAATCTTTCTGCTCAATCTATTAGATGTGCTTTTCTTGGTTATGCACCATACCAAAAAGGTCATATGTATTATGATCCTACTACTGAAAGAGTTCGAATATCTTGCATTGTAATATTTTTTGAAAAACAATATTTTTCCCTCTTTATGGCTTTACACCTAACTTCTCGTCTCACTCTCTTCTTCCTTCTTTTGAGAAGGGGCCCACTTCCTATGATATTGTCCCTCAATCTCCTATTACACGATTTAGGCCTGGTGTTGTGTATGTAAAACGAAAGAGGAATGAGGGCTGTTCTGAGGGACCTTCGCAAGCGTTTTCACTGCCACCAGCGCCTGACATGGAGCTTCCCCCACTTCGAAGGTCCACTCGAATCTTCCATCCTCCCAACAGGTATGGCTACTCTCCTGAGAGATTTGGTACTCATACATCCTTCGTTTCAACATTAGCTTCTATTAGTATTCCTACTTGTTACTCACAAGCTGATAAGCATGATTGTTGGAAACAAGCTATGCAAGAGGAGCTAAATGCCTTGCAACAAAATAATATTTGGGATATTGTTTCGTGTCTACCATATATCACTCCCATTGGTTGTAAGTGGGCGTTTTCTGTCAAACTTAAATCTTGTGGATCTTTAGATCGATATAAGGCTTAATTGGTGGCCCTGGGCAACTGTCAAGAATATGGGATAGATTACGAGGAAACCTTCGCTCCAGTTGCAAAAATGACAACTATTCGACTAATTTTGGCTATTGTAGCTTCTTAAGCTTGGCCTATACTCCAAATGGATATTAAAAATGCATTCCTTCATGAGGATCTAAAAGAAGAAATTTATATGCGTCTCCCTCTAGGATTGACTACTTCTAATGCTACAGATACGTGTTGCTTAAAGCGCTCATTATACGGGTTAAAACAAGCCCCTCGAGTTTGGTTTGACAAATTTGGACAAACACTTCTTCAGCTTTGTTTTGTACAAAGTCAGTATGATCCTTCCTTATTTTTACAAAAGACTTCTCAATGTGTTGTCCTTTTACTCGTCTATGTAGATGATATCATTATTACGGGTACTGACATTAGTGAGATTCAGCAACTTAAAGTCTCTCTTCATACTTTGTTTCATATGAAAGACCTTGGCCATCTTGCTTACTTTTTGGGACTTGAGATATACAAAAGCAGCAATGGCATCTTTGTCAATCAGCATAAATATCTTAGTGACATCATCAATTTAGCAGGCTTACAAGATTATACTCCAGTTGATACTCCTATGGAAGTCAATGTCAAATATCGACGAGATGAAGGTGATATCCTTCCCGATCTAACATTATATCGGCGACTAGTTGGTAATCTGGTTTATTTGACTATTATTCGACCATATATATCTTTTGCAGTCAATTTATGGCCTCACCATGACATTTACATATGGTAGCTGTCAAGCGAATTATCCGCTATCTCTTTAGTACTCCTACTCGCGGGTTGTTTTTTCCTACAGATTAATCTCTTCACCTTGCTGCCTATAGTGATGCTGATTGGGCTAGTTGCCCCGATATGCGACGTTTTACTACAGGTTGGTGTGTTTATTTAGGCAATGCCTTGAATTCTTGGAAATGTAAAAAGCAAGACAAAGTCTCTAAGTCTTCAACTGAGGTTGAATATCGTGCTATGTTAGCCGCTTGTTCTGAAATTACTTGGTTACTTGGTTTACATTTTGAGTTGGGTTATCTGCAACCTAGTCCTAGTCCTCTACATACCGACAATACAAATGCTATTTAGATTGTAGCCAATCCTGTATTTCATGAGCGTACTAAACATGTTGAGGTGAACTGTCATTCAATCCATGAAGTTTTTGACAATGGTTCTATTACTCTTCCTCACATCTCTACAGATTGTCAAATTGCTGATTTTTTTACTAAATCTCTCACTCGTGCTCGACAACAATTCTTTGTTAGCTTCACCAGCATCAATTTGAGGGGGGTGTTAATGATATCTATTCAGATTCTATAGTATCACTATAATATTCTTTGTAATTACTTACCATCTTTAGATTAGAATATTCTACGATAATTAGGGAATATTTTTTGTTGTACCTAGAATTACGAGATTTGATCATTTGTACATATTCTATATATTGAAGGAAAAGCCCACAGTTTGGGCATCCAAGTTTTACACAAAATTCTGTCTTGTGTTTTGTAGTATTGTTATAAAGGAGGTGGTTTGGCATCATCATTTGCTTCTTCCTCCCTTTGGGAATTGAAATTACAATTCCTTCCTCTTTTATTGCATTGGCTCTAGCTAGCATTCTCATTAAATTCTTAGTTGCAACAAAAACAAAAAGGATGTTATCAAGATATTTGAAAACATTAAGTGATAGAAACTACATGGATTCTTCTATTCAAAACACCCTCGACTCCATTAAACCACTCAAGAGCTCCTCCTGAAGCAATAGAGGGTTGTTAGGATCTACAAATGTTTAGAGCATGAACAACTTTAGGGATTCATTATAATTATCCCATTGGGTAAACCTATTAGCTAAGCCTCACCAAATAACCTCAATTCATGTACACATGCTTATCAGGTTGGATAAGAAGATGATCTTTTCCTTCTAAAAAATATAGTCCCTTTGGAATTGTTATTATTTGATAGCCTTGCCTTAGCATATGCTATACCACCCACTTTGTATCCTATAGCCTCGTAAGAATGTAAGAACTCTAACAAATCAAGCCCGAGAAACACTTCCCTGATGTGGCAGGCAATGAAGATCCCTACGAGTAAGATTGCTAGTTAGGTTGGATCCGAAATTTTCAAGAATTGTTAGAGTCCATCTCGACCTTTTTAAGGGTGCTTATCTCATTACGCTCAATTAGAGATTTTTCGGCATACTTATTGTAATCATCTTTCACTAATTTAAGCATCAAATTGTCTTTGTCGAGAACCCCACTAGCGCTATAATTAGTTGCTTGTAAGGACATACATACTTGAGATTACTACAATTAGCCTACCTCAAATTTAATCTACATCAATCAAATGCACACACTAAACTCTAGTCAAAAAGATTACTCAATTCCTATTGACAAAAATGTGATGAAAATACTTCAACTTAAATATAAGTTTAAGTTCATTTGCTTATGTAATCAACTTTTACTATTAAATTTCTCTCAAGTCTTATAAAATTAACATAATATATATTATTTTTTTTAAAATATAAATTTCTCTAGATTAAAATCCTTAGAGCTATACCAAAACTCATGGTAACAATCTATTAACCACACTAATGTTAGTTGTTAGTTTTACTGGGTGCTTGGTTGATGAATTTGGGAAGAAGTTAATAAGTAAGGAATGAAAAGTAGTCGATTGTTGATTATCATTATAGGGGCAATAGTTTGATATCCTACTATTGGAAAATCCTCCAAACCCTCTATTTAGGAGAGGAATAAAACTCATTCCTTAATAGTGATTCTTTTTTTTTTAATATTTTTAATACTAATTAATTACAATATAATTAATTAATTAAATTATTGCGATTAATTAAAATATAATTATTTAAAATATAATAAAATAAATAATTAATTAAAATATAATAAATGTTTATTTCTTAATATTTTTTACAAACCAACTATTATTAATGGTAATGGTAATCATTCCTACTGTTACAAAGGTCATCTTAGAGACTCGAATTTTCACTCGAAGTTGCTCATTCACACTCTTTGTACGGTAGTCTCACTTAGATCCATTAAAGCAAGACTCAACCTTTTCCCTACCCTTAAAGTGTTTACCTCACACACACTCGAAGAAACAACGCGGAAGTAACAAAGAATATAGACAACAAGAAAACACACAATGATACGGTCAAAAGACCAAGTTCATATTACTTTTCTTCAAAAGAATATAAAGACTCTCTGAATGAATGAATGAATGAATGAAGGAATCAATCATTCAATAAGAAGATAAAAGCTCGAATGAGCTGTATATAGGTATCCTAGCTTGGAGTCACAGATTTCTACTAAATCTGAACTATCTAAGATCACGTCTATCCCCATCAGATAAGATTACATGAACCAATTGGATGACACCCCCATCCAAGTGGGACTCTAACTAATAAGATAAAATCTAACAAGATAACTTAAAGATAGAGTTTACATTTATCTAAAACACTAACATCCTTGTCTGCGAAGATCTCTACTATCTTCAGATGTTGAGTTTCACTGCAACTCTAACTCTCAGTCATCGCCACGTCATCCAAGATCTCTATTCGTTGATGATGCAATGTGATCTCGTCGAAGCCCACTAGCATACTAGCCTGATCTAATACTTCCCACAACAAGTCCGCTAGTCGTGGTCCATCCATTCGAGCATAGCCAAGTCCTTAGTCCGTCAAGTCCTTAGCCTGGAGTGAATCAATCTCCACTAGATCCGATGCTCTACCAAAATTCACACCAAGTTTGATCCCACTCACTCACATTTGCCTTAGTATTTTCAAAACAGCCTATCCGCACATAAGTCCATCAATGCACGTTCATGGATAAGTCCATCTTCCATGATCAAGTTCCCTCATGATGCAGTCTCGTCGCTTCATGACTAAGTCACAAGTCATAATCCGAGTTAGTATAAAAACCTCACCCATTTATATACCTCCGACCTACGTCGCCGAAGTTAGGTGTTTAGGCACCTTATAACACTTGTATGCCTTCGCGCATCCTCGCGGTTCTCATACATCTTTGCACCTTCTCACGCACTCTCGAGTCTCGCATGACTTAGTTTTCCAATTCTGCGTCGCCTCGCATCTGAATCTCACCTCTCGTTGAAAATTTCTGCCAATGCATGCCTATGTGTGTCCACGCGTATCGAATCTCGCCTACTCATGAGATCTTCATCGATACTTCCCACATCTCTCGCCTATTTCGCAAGTTCCTCGGGTTTTACTAGCCAACTCGCAAGACTTCACCTTGTTCCCTCTTCAAGACGCCTTCCTCGTGCCGACTTGCTTGCCAAGCGTTGGCCAAGGCTCGCCAACACTCGCACAATCCCGCAGTCTGAATTTAGGAGTCTAATAAACCACCCCCACTAGAAGAATTCGACACCCTCGTCGAAATAATCTATGGGCACTCCTCCCCGAGCGGTTCCCTCGAAGACTCTTTAGTCAGCTTTTGAAGACGATAGCAAGTCTTCATATCGATTGGTATTTCACCCACATACCATTTTCCCAATCCATTGGGGTTATCTTTGCTTCCACTTGGACTCACCTTCTCAAGGCTCACCGCACTCGCCAAAGACATGTTGAGAAAAGCTCAATTTGCTGAGCTTTCCCTGTCACCTTGATCCTTCACAATCTTGGCAGCTATATGCTCCTTACCTGCCTTCTGTTTTGGGTTTCCTCGAGCATGGTTCGGCTCCTTTCCAACGATCATAGCCGACATATGTGCTACCGGTGTCGTAGTCTCTTTTGTCCCAACAACGAATCTACAACAATTAACAAAGAAGGATTTTTCACTATGCATAACCATCATACCTCCCAAACTAGGATACAACATCGTCTTTGCTTTCTTAAGGAAGTTGATCCCCAATATCAACTCAAAATTCTCAAGTGGTACGACCATGCAATTCATCCTAGCACTCCAATTCCCTATACACACTGGGACGTTGTAGGCAGTTCCCATCACCGCTTGTGCCTTACCCGCCAAGGTTTTTACCTTTTTCGGGGTCTTGGACATCCTAAGCCCCAACTTGCGCACCATCCTTTCTGCTACCAAGGAATGTGACGCACCCGTATCCACCATCGCGGTCACCTCTATCCCATTAACCTGTATTCTCACATACATTAGTTCATCATAAGGATTAGGTTCATTACTAACCGCATTCAATAACGCAATTAGATTTAGCGCTGTCTTCTTCGAAGATTCTCCCTCTTCTTTGGCTATCAGGGCATTTAGCTTCTCTTTCCTCAGACATTTTCCTGTATAATGTGATCTACCGCATAGATAACAAGCAACCTTGCCCTTTTTAGAGGACGTCTCCCCACTCTCGGAGCCACCATTTTGCTTGCTTTTCCACTTAAAGTCTCCCTTCTTAGAATCCTTCTTCTTTTTCCCCTCGGCATTCTCCTGTTGAGCATGGCCTTTGCCTTTCGTAGAATTAGAGGAGTTTATCTTGGTTTCCTTCATCGCTTGAAAGTCCACCAAGGTATCAGCGGCCGCGATTACACCTACCATGTCCTACATTTTACCTCCGTAACACCATTTGCGCCCATGGTTGTAACCCAGACAAAAACTTGAAGAGCTTGTCCTCGTTTGACATGTTTTCAACATCAAGTAAGAGAGAACTAGAAGATTTCACATAATCTCTTACCGATCCATCCTGCGTTAGCTTCATCAAGGCATCCCTCATGAGCCAAGAAGTATTCATGGGAAGAAATTGGTCCTTCAACTCCTTCTTCATGAGCTCCCATGTATCTATAGGAGTTTTACCCGCGTTGATCTCCACAGAGGTTCCCGTCCTCCACCAGAGCTTGGCATCCCCATCCAAGTACATGGCCGTTACATTGACCTTATCAATGTCTGATATCCTAGCAGCTGCAAAGTACTGCTCCATATCCCACAAGAAGTTCTCTAACACCTTGATGTCCCGTACGCCTTCGAGCACCCTCAGTTCACGTACCTTCACAGAAGAAAATTACAGTGTTGATCCTTCACCTCGCTCGACATCAAGCATTGCAACAACACGCCTCAGCACAGTAATCGCAAACTGCGACTCCTCTTATGTCTTTAACAAATCCACTATCTGTTGTTGCAACTATTGGATCCTCGCCTCCAACATCTCGAGATGAGTACTGCAAGACGTGACTTCTTCCTCCCCCTGAGGAATAGGTCCAAGGATTTGTCTCCACCCTAGACACCCATTCTGTCAAGTTGCCTACTGCCATTTCAAACTTTGTCTTTAATACCATTTGTTACAAAGGTCACCTTAAAGACTCGAATTTTCACCTGAAGTTGCTCGCTCACACCCTTTGTACACCAATCTCACTTAGACCCGTTAAAGCAAGACTCAGCCTTTTCCCCACCCTCGAAGAAACAACACAAAAGCAACAAAGAATATAGGCAACAAGAAAACACACAAAGATACGGTCAAAAGACCAACTTCATATTACTTTCCCTCAAAAGAATACAAAGAATGCTCTCTCTGAATGAATGAATGAATGAATCAATCAATCAATGAGAAGAGCAAAGTTCGAATGAGCTATATATAGGCATCTTAGCTTGGAGTCACATATTCTTACTAAATCTGAACTATCTAAGATCACGTCTATCCCTATCAGATAAGATTACATGAACCAATTAGATGACACCCCCATCCAAGTAGGACTCTAACTAATAAGATAGAATCTAACAAGATAACATAAAGATAGAGTTTACATCTATCTAAAACACTAACATCTTTGAACGTGAAGATCTCTACTATCTTTAGATGTTGAGTTTCACTGCAACTCTAACTCTCAGTCATCACCACATCATTCAAGATCTCTATCCGCCCTTTCTAGAGGACATCTCCCCACTCTCGGAGTCACCATTTTGCTTGCTTTGTCACTTGAAGTCTCCCTTCTTAGAATCCTTCATCTTTTTCCCCTCGACATTCTCTTGTCGAGCATGGCCTTTGCCCTTCGTAAAATTAGAGGAGTTTACCTTAGTTTCCTTCATCACTCGAAAGTCCACCAAGGCATCAGTGGCCGTGATTGCACCAACCACGTTCTTCATATTTTGCCTCCACAACTCCATTTGCTCCTACGATTGTAATTCGGGCAAAAAGTTGAAGAGCTTGTCCTTGTCTGACATGTTTTCAATATCAAGTAAGAGAGAACTAAAAGATTTCACATAATCTCTTACCGATACATCCTGCGTTAGCTTCTTCAAGGCATCCCTTGTAAGCCAAGAAGTATTCATAGGAAGAAATTGGTCCTTCAACTCCTTCTTCATGAGCTCCCATGTATCTACGGGAGTTTTACCAGCGTTGATCTCCACCTCGGTCCTCGTCCTCCACCAGAGCTTGGCATCCCCATCCAAGTACATGGCTGTTACATTGACCTTATCAGCGTCTGATATCCTAACAATCACAAAGTACTGCTTCATATCCCATAAGAAGTTCTCCAACACCTTGGCGTCCCGCATGCCTTCGAACACCTTCGGTTCAAGTACCTTCACAGAAGATAGCTGCAGTGTTGATCCTTCACCTCGCTCGACGTCAAGCATTGCAACGACACGCCTCAGCATAGTAATCTCAAACTGCGACTCCTCTTGTGCCTTTAACAAATCCACTATCTGTTGTTGCAACTGTTGGATCCTCGCCTCCATCATCTCGAGATGAGTACTGTGAGACGTGACTTCTTCCTCCCCCTAAGGAATAGGTCCAAGGAGTGTCGTCATCCTAGACACCCGTTCTGTCAAGTTGCCTACTGCCATTTCAAACTCTGTCTCTGATACCAGTTGTTACAAAGGTCACCTTGGAGACTCGAATTTTCACCCAAAGTTGCTCGCTCACACCTTTTGTACGGCAGTCTCACGTAGATCCGTTAAAGCAACACTCAACCTTTTTCCCACTCTCGAAGTGTTTACCTCACACACACTCGAAAAAACAATGTGGAAGCAACAAAGAATATAGGCAATAAGAAAACACACAGAGATACGGTCAAAAGATCAACTTTATCAACTTTATATTACTTTCCCTTAAAAGAATACAAAGAATGCTCTCTCTGAATGAATGAATGAATCAATTAATCAATCAATGAGAAGAGCAAAGCTCGAATGAACTATATATAGGCATCCTGGAGTCACAGATTTCCACTAAATCTGAACTATATAAGATCACGTCTATCCCTATCAGATAAGATTACATGAATCAATTGGATGACACCCCCATCCCAGTAGGACTCTAACTAATAAGATAGAATCTAACAAGATAACATAAAGATAGAGTTTACATTTATTTAAAGCACTAACATCCTTGACCACGAAGATCTCTACTATCTTCAGATGTTAAGTTTCACTGCAACTCTAACTCTCAGTCATCACCACATCATTCAAGATCTCTATCCGTTGATGATGCAATATGATCTCGCCGAAGCCTACTAGCAGATTGGCCTGATCCAATGCTTCCCACAACAAGTCCACTAGTCGTGGTTCATCCATCCGAGTATAGTCAAGTCCTTAGTCCGTCAAGTCCTTAGCTTGGGTCGAGTTAATCTCCACAAGGTTCAATGCTCTACCAAAATTCGCACCAAGTCTGATCCCACTCACCCACATTTTCCTTAGTGTTTTCAACACAACCTATCTGCACTTAAGTCCATCAATGCACGTTCACGGATAAGTCCATCAATGCAAGTTCATGGATAAGTCCATCTTCCATGATCAAGTTCCCTTATGGTGCAATCTCGTCGCTCCATGACTAAGTCACAAGTCACAATCCGAGTTAGTATAAAAACCTCGCCCATTTACATAACTCCGACCTACCTTGCCGAAGTTAGGTGTTTAGGTGCCTCATCGCCCTTGCATGCCTTCGTGCATCCTCGTGGGTCTCATACATCTTTGCACATTGTCGTGCACCCTCGGGTCTCGTATGACTTAGTTTTCTAACTCCGCGCGGCCTCGCATCTGAATCTCGCGTCTCGTCGAAGATTTCTGCCAATGCATGTCTACACGTGCCCACGCATATCAAATCTCGCCTACTCTCAAGATCTTCGTCGATACTTCCCGCATCTCTCGCCTATTTCGCAAGTTCCTCGGGTTTTGCTCGTCAACTAGCAAGACTTCGCCTTGTTCCCTCGTCAACACGCCTTCCTCATGTTGACTTGGGTGCCAAGCATTGGCCAAAGCTCGCCAACACTCACACGATACCACAGTTTGAACTTAGGGGTCTAACACCTACCTCTTAACTAACCATCATAATATCCATTCTCATTCTCAATTATATTCATTCATGTTCTTATTATTATTCTCCTACGTGAACCAACCGCCTCGTAAAAGTTTATAATCGATCCCAAGACTAATTGCCTCCACTATATAAATTTTTTGGAAATTTAATTTAATTATAATATAAATATAAATTAATAAATTATAGTGAATTATAATGTCTAACTCAATTTTATTATATTTATAAATTACAAGTTCTTACTTAAAATGTAAAAGAATCAATTTCAAATAATATTTAGCGACCTCTTTTCTTTGTTACATTATTTTTCAAACCAGCCGTAAGGGGTGGCCTGATTTGGCCCCGGGTTCTAATTAGGCTCGGACTTACCTTAAAGGATCCAAACTGAATGGCACGTGGCTTAGTTTAAAGCGCAGCATCATAATCTGCATAATCCAACGGCTGATAGGAGCTCTTTATCAGAACCGTTCGTTTGATGATCCGACAGCGGACAGAAAACCCTACTTGCACCCTAGGGTTGGTGACACTACTTAAAGCAGCGTAAGTTTCAGGTATCGCCCTCGTTTGCCTGCTCTCTCTGGTCTGTCTACTCAGTGCAAGAGAGCTCCTAGTTAAATTATTCTTTCAAAGGTTCGATCATTTTGCCTTTACTCAATCTTTTTTACCTGTTTGCTTCAAGGGTTAAACGTTGCTTGCTTTTGCGTTGTGGTTTGGTTTCTATTAATATCTCGTTAGCTTTATATGGGCTGTGTGTTTTTTGATGCTTTCTAAGCTTTTGACCTGAAGTAATTGCTTGGCTCTATCTCTCTGCATGGATTTGGTTTTGATACTCAAAGTTAAAGAAGTGGATTCTTTCTATCTCCTTATTTGGATACAATTTGGCGTCTTGGAGTAGGGATATTGTTCTTCAAGCTGCGGTTTTAGAATATGATGTCCGATCTGATTTCCTAGCCAAATGTTTTTTAGCAGATATACTGTCATTCATTTCTTGCTAGGATTGTTTTGTTTCTGATTAATAAGCATCTCTTTTCATTTTTATATCATTCTCTTCAAATCAGCTACAAATTTTTTAAATTTATAATTGTTTCAAAATTGAAGGGAACGAAATTTTTCTTTGAGTGATGGTTTGTTTTCGTTTTCTTATTGTATCAGTAAAATTCTGGTGTTTCCTTTCTTATTCTACATCTCAGTGGCTGTAGTTTAATGGTAAATCCCACACTTTAGTTGTGGAGAACTGGGCTCGAAACCCAGCAGTCACATACATAGTCCTTAACATCTTTACTGGTGGAAATTTACCGTATGGGCTGTAATTTAAGGTTGTTTGTGGAAGATGTTTTTATCATTGTTTTTCTTTTGCTTATGAAATGTCAAAATAAAAGAATGAATTGTTGTGTTGCTAGTTTCAAGATGCTGTAGTGAATTTTGACTGTTATATGAGTTTAATCTTACTGAAACATACTTAATTTCTTTCCTTTATCACTTCAGGTTCTCTTACAAATTTTAACATGGGTAAGGAGAAGGTTCACATCAACATTGTGGTCATTGGCCATGTCGACTCTGGCAAGTCTACCACCACCGGTCATTTGATCTACAAGCTTGGAGGTATCGACAAGCGTGTGATTGAGAGGTTTGAGAAGGAGGCTGCTGAGATGAACAAGAGGTCATTCAAGTATGCCTGGGTCTTGGATAAGCTTAAGGCTGAGCGCGAGCGTGGTATCACCATTGACATTGCTCTCTGGAAATTTGAGACCACCAAGTACTACTGCACTGTCATTGATGCACCCGGACATCGTGACTTTATTAAAAACATGATTACTGGTACCTCACAAGCTGATTGTGCTGTTCTGATTATTGACTCTACCACTGGTGGTTTTGAAGCTGGTATCTCTAAGGATGGTCAGACTCGTGAGCATGCTCTTCTTGCTTTCACCCTTGGTGTTAAACAGATGATCTGTTGCTGTAACAAGGTGAACGCTTGTTCTATTTGTTTGATATCTTTTTGTCTCCTATGTTGTTTGCTTAGTGTTTTGCATAATGTGCACAGATGGATGCTACCACCCCCAAGTACTCGAAGGCTAGGTACGATGAAATTGTTAAGGAAGTTTCATCGTACTTGAAGAAAGTTGGCTACAACCCCGACAAGATCCCATTTGTCCCCATCTCAGGTTTCGAGGGTGATAACATGATTGAGAGGTCTACCAAC
>JANIJH010000005.1:72116889-72129829 GCA_024520975.1 Erythroxylum areolatum
AATAAACACGATTCCTAAAAACATAGGTATCTAGGATCCTCAACTAGGCCGTCCTATGTACCAAAAATTGTTGTATATTAGAACCAACAAAAATATGATGCGTGCGGTACTTAATTGCAACTTAATCAAAAATACAATTTATTAAACAACAAGATCTTACGCAACTTAACAATAGAATTTAAAGGACACAATCAGCTTTTGATACTTAAAAGTTTGGCTGTTGGTAGAAAACACTCCTGTATAGGAGCGTTTTCATTTTTGGCTATTTGTTTTAAGTCAACCAATAAATTTGCTACTCTCCAAAATCAGCTAAAAAAATAGCTGATTGGTAGCTAACCAAACGAAACCTATATATTTGAACAATTTTTTTATGATAAAAAATATAAAATTATAATTCAACACTCTTAAATACAATCAATACCTTTTAAGTACGCATTGATTACATTCTAAAAAAACACTTGATAACTTACTAATTATACGACAATAAATTATTTGACAAACTCATAATGAAGAACTTGACTGAAGTAAGGAAGCAAGTAAATATCCACTTCAAATGAGTGTTTACCTCTAAGTCCTTTAAATTAATCAAGTTTTGGAGTAAACCAAAAATGGAACATATAATTAAGATGTCTTTCTTGGGAATTCTTTTAGGTTATGCCAACTTATGATTAACTGATTGAAGCTAGCTTAGATTTTGTTCTTGTTTTTAGCTAGGAAAATAAGTTCATATCCACTTAATTTAAACAAAAAAACAGTAAAATCAATAAACAAAATTTAATTTAATTGAGTTTCAGGATAGATTTAGATTTAATAATAGTAATAGACAAAATTAAAGGTAGTTAATACTAATAAAAAATTAAGCGATATAAGGCTTAAGTGATTCAGACATGTTAAAAGGAGACATCTTGACGCTCTAGTGAGAAAATACAATATAATTATACTTAGGGATTGTAAGAAGAAAAAAAATCTAAGAAAATTTGGAAAAGGTTATCAATAATGATACAACTCTACTGGAATTTAACGAAGACATAGTCCTCAATAAAAAACTTTGACATACTAAGATATTGGTAGAGGATCTCAGATAAAGAGTTTTTTAAATTTTATTTTGAGCCTTATGTTTTGCATTTAATCTTATTCTTTTATGTATATTTCTTCTTTAGGGATGACAAAAGGGTACGGGTCCAAGTCAATGGGCTAGGCCCGTGTTGATTTGGCCTCGAGTAGGGCTACACTGGTCCGACCCTACCTGAGACCCGACAAGTAATGACAAAATGACGTCGTTTTAAGCTTTTTTTCAAAGAAGAATAATTCTGATCAAGCCTAGGCCCAAGAAAGCAAGGGCAGGCTTGGGTCGTCCCTGTTCTTCTTCCTTAGTTATTTAGTCTAAACATTTTCTTACATAGCCTAAGTGTATTTTCTTGTAATGTGTTATATATATTATATGATTCTGTTGTAAATAGTTTATGTGTAAGATATTTATAGATCGATTTATTTAAACGTACCTGAATCCATCATCGTTTTTATAAGGAGATTTACGTAAACATTGTAAAACAAACCTGAATCCATATATCTATAATGTTCTTCCAATTACTTTATTTCCTCTCTTCTTCTTTTTCTCTGTTACAAGTTTCTCCAATGGTTCAAATAACCTTTCATAAGTTTCTAAAACTTAATATATCCCTTCACCAACCATCATGTTGGTTCATTTTAAAAGAGAGAGGGAAAGGGTCTTTGAACCATTTGAGATCCTGTTATTTAACACCCAATAACCATCATCTTAGATCCTTTTCATGGGACTCAAACTGTAAGTCACATGAGTCATTAAATATTCTAACAATCTCTCATTTAGCCCATGTTACGATTTGGTGATTCAACAATAAAACTTAAAGTGCACACAATACATGGAATTGATCAAGTCATCCTTAATTGAATTAAGATGATGGGATCATGGTGGTCACAAGTTATACAACATGATTCCTTTTATATATCACATAATCAACTCAACTCATCAACTTTAAGTAGGTAATTCTGTAATTGTTATCTCACAAATAATAATCAATATATACAACATAATATGGATAATAAGTAAGTGAGCAAAAACATATGACTATAATTGAATTCACAAGTGTCATAACAATTTGAGCAAGACAATTATATGTATATATACATGTCAGAACACTATCCTAATAAGGACTTATCTACAAGGCTCATCCATTTAACATGACCAATAAATGTTTTGGGCAGTAAGCCTTTAGATAATGGATTCACTATCATGAGATCGATACCAATATGCTCAATTAACACTTTATGTTTTTATATTTCTTCTTTCACAGACATATATTTCAAATCAATGTGTTTCGCACCCTTTGAATATTGGTCATTCTTAGAAAAGAATGGTTGTAGAATTATCACAATAAATTCTTAACGATCCAATAATCATCATCCTAATCACCCAGTCCGAAATCTCGCAATGAAACGAGATCTGGAGAAGTCTGATAGTACGCAGCCTTACTCTTACATAGTAGAGAAGCTATTTTCGGGGTCTTAACGATCTAGTAATACTGTCGACAATACCAAGACCTAAGATAAAGTTCTGCAACCACAATCTATGAACCGTGGCTTCAAAGTACGCCACAAATTCAACCTCCATAGTGGAAGTAGCAATGACGGACTGCTTTCCACTTTTTTTACAAAACTGCTCCTCCAGCTAATAAGAACATATAACCGAATGTAGATTTCCGTGAGTTTACACAACCGACATAGTCTGAATCTAAGTAATCTATCACTTCGAGATGGGTTGATTTTCTATATGTGAGCATATAGTCCTTAGTGCCTTGTAAGTATCTAAAGACTTTCTTTGCAACTTTCTAGTGGTTCATTATAGGATTGCTTTGATATCGGCCTAGCATTCCAACAATAAAACTAATATCTGGCCGAATGCATGTTTGAGCATACATTAAGCTCCCAACTACTAACGTATAAGGAATAGACTCCATATCCTTGTATTCCAAATTGTTTCGTGGACTTTGCATTTAACTAAATTTGTCCCCTTTATGAATTGAAACTATCCTTGCAGAGCATTTTTTATTTGAAATCTTTCTAATTTTTTCTCGATATAACCTTTCTGAGACAATCCAAACAATCCTTGTGATCTATCACAAAATAATTCAATTCCTATCACATAGGCTGTCTCACCCATATCTTTCATTTCGATATTATTAGAGAGAAGATTATTTACATCATGTAACAAAATCATATTATTAGTAGCAAGAAGGATATCATCAACATATAGGACTAATATAACGAACTTGCTTTCACTAACCTTCATATAGATACACCAATCAATAGTGTTCACTACAAAATCGTAATATGTAATGATATCATTAAACTTAAGATACCATTGCCAAGAAGCTTGCTTCAGTCCATATATTGACTTCGTAATAGTACTTCTTGTGGTATCACTTGATTATTTGTAACTTGAACATCATTAGCTAGTTCTTCATTAATATGTTCAATTTGTGAAATTAGAACATTGATGTGTTGTTCCGGTATATTGTGTATCTATGATGCAACAAGAGGAATAACAACCGGTGGGATCACATTTGATGTAGTAGTTTCTACTTGACTCTCGTGAATATCCACTTTTCACGATTCTCCACTCCCACTGATTGGATCATTCTCAATGAACCGAGTATTACCAGACTCAACTATTTTTGTACTATGATTCAGGCAATAAAATCTATAACCTTTTGATTTTTCGGGATTGTCGATGAAATAACCACTAATGGTTCTCACATCAAGCTTCTTTTCACGTGGATTGTACAACATTGCTACTACCGGACAACCCCAAATGTGAAGATGTCGTAAACTAAATTTCCTTCCTATCCATAATTTATAAGGTGTCTTAGGAACTGCCTTACTAGGAATCCTATTAAGTAGATACACAGTGGTCTTTAATGTATGCATCCACAATGATAAAGGTATAGTATTGTAACTTATCATACTCCTAACTATATCTATAAGAGTACGATTCTGCCTTTCAGCTACACCATTTTGTTGCAGTATACCAAGCATTGTGTATTGTGCATATATGCCTCAACTTGTAAGAAACTTTGCAAATGAACTTGGACATTGTCTACTTTCATCAAAATTTTCATAATATTCACCACCTCTATCAGACTTCATTATCTTTACTTTTCCATTTAACTGCCTTTCTATCTCATTAACGAACACCTCTAGGATGTCCACAGACTGAGACTTCTCATGTAGCAGATAAATATAACCATATAGTGAGAAGTCATCAATAAAGGTAATGAAATTTTTTCGTCGCCCAAAAAAGGAACGTCAAAAGGACCACAGATATTAGTGTGTATTAATTCAAGTAATTCGCTACTTCTTGTGGTTGGATTCCTTGATATATGTTTGGTTTGCTTACCTTTAATACAATCCACACATATATCCCAGTCAGCAAAATCTAATTGAGATAAGATTTCAATTTGCACTAACCTCTGTACCTTTTCTTTGGATATATGACCTAATCTTTTATATCACAAAAAGTAGAACATTCATTATGTGCACTACATTTATTTCCTATAATATGGTTAACATGAAACAGAGATTAAGCAAAATCAACATCAAGATTGAAACGATATAAACAATCAATTAAAGTACCAGAATCATAATAGCACTTGTGTTTATATAAAGAAAACACACGATTTCCAATCTTAAAGTTAAAACCATCATCATCCAATTTTGTAATAGAAACTAAATTCCTAGCACAGTCAAGAGTATAAAGACAATTTTTTAGATCCATATGACACCCAGTGCCAAAGATCAATTTGTACATCCCAATGGCCTCTATTCGTGCCTTCATTTGTTTCGCATATATAAGAACTTTTCAGTTATGTTTATGATCTGGATTGAAAAGAATCCCTGTTTAACATGTGACACATGAGTAGTTGCATTAGAATCTAACCACCAGGTATTCTTAGGCACTTCAATAAGATTTGATTCAAAATGTAAATAATGAACCAAGTATGTACCTTTCTTTTCGAACCAAGTTTTTCTTTTAGGGCAATCCTTCTTGAAGTAACTAGACTTTTTGGAAAAGTGGCACCTCTTATCCTTATACATTCGACCCTCATTAACTTTGTTGAGGGCTTTGTCCTTATCTTTGCCTTTCTTTCCTAATTTGTTCTTGCTGTTACTAGCTCCTTGATGAAATGTGAGATTAACGGAGTGTTCCTTCATTTTCTTCAATCTCCCTTTCTCTTGAACCAACATGGTCTTAATTTCTTGAAGGTTCCATTTTTTCTTAATGATGTTATAATTCACTTGGAGCTAGCCGAATTCAAGAGAAAGTAAGTTGATAATAAACTGTACAAGAAAAGACTCACTTACATCCATGCCCATAGATTTCAGCTTTACAGCTAGATTTGACATATGTGTTACATGATCATGAATAGGCTATGACCAATTAAACTTTTTGGTCGTCAACTTACTCACTAAAGTCCCTACTATGGACTTGTCAGCTATATCAGATTGGGAGCATTCTTTAAGCTTCAACATGAACTCCTTTGCATTGTCTATTTTAGGCATTTTATATTTTCTACGATCATCATTCGCATCAAATTCAAGTTCAGCCTGTTAGACCACTCCTTAGCTTCATAATAAAACTTGTCAGCTTCAAAACTAGTCTCAGTTATAACTGCGGGCCTTGCGTATGAAACTATGGTAAGTTCAAATCCATTACACCCAGTTGAAACTGGATTTGTTCAGACCAATCAACATAATTCGGACCATTGAACTTGATTAGCCCATTTCTTAAAGCAAACAAATTATTATATGCTGCAAACACAATATATAGCTCACATATTAATGCTTTGAGTAAACCTAAATGGATTCAAACTAACTAACACACTTTGATTATGCATTTAAATTCTCCTTTGGGTAAAATTTAAATACATAGTTGTAACCTATTATAATGCATATATATATAGTTTACTATAATGGACAATCAATTATATTCTAGTCAACATGCATGTTATCTTTAGATATACAATCATATTAACCAAATATGTTGACAAAGTCTTTTTAATGTTATTAATTATAAGCAATGGTCCCCCTTTGGGTGACCTCTTAGCGTTATAACTGGAATGTTCTTGCAATTACTTTATTTCCTCTCTTCTTCTTTTTCTCTGTTACAGGTTTCTCCAATGGTTCTGACAACCTTTCATAAGTTTCTAAAACTTATATATCCTTTCACCAACCATCATGTTGGTTCTTTTTAAAAGAGAGAGGGAAAAGATATTTGACCCATATGAGATCCCGTTATTTAATACCAATAATTATCATCTTGGTTCTTTTTCATAGGACCCAAACGATAGATCACATGGGCCATTAAATATTCTAACATTCTCTACCGAACAAGATTACATATTTTTGGATTTTCTCATACCCTATATTGATTGGAACTTTTATTGAATTATCATTGTATTTTTTTTAACATTTCGAGTCAAGCTTTAAATTAAAAAAGAAGCGTAGTCGATCTTGAATTTGATTCGACCCATCTCAAACTCTAATTTTGACCCAAATTTCGATTGAATTTCAACCTATAAAAGATTAGGACTTGCGCCAATCCATTGCCAAGAAATTACTCATGTTGTCTGCTCAAGTAAGAAAGTTTTCCTTTTTCCTTTAAGAAGAAAAAGAAAGAAATGAAACCACCAAGTTAAAACGACCCATAACATTTTAACAGAAACCATTTCCTACGAATAGAACTATACACAAAAATAAATGAAACCTCAAGATAACATGCTATCAGAAGCCATGTCAGATGAAGTATAAGGAAGGAACTGAGGTGCAAGTTTTGGTGCAGATTGCGTCCCTATCACTTAGTCAACGTTGAAATTGTAAGCAATGCTATGTTTGGGCTTCGAAGCAAGGCTCCTAAGCTTTCGGAGTACAAAATGGTTACATAAGCTAATATTTCTGGTGTTGACTTCTTTCGCATCGCAGCTATGTTGCTTATAAAGCGGATTTCCCTTTCTAGAGGAAAATATCCCTTCAGAATTATTCACTCTGTCAAGCATTGGCTTCTGTTCCAATCTTTCCACATGTATAGTGCAATTCAATAAAACCACGATTATCTCAGTATAATTAATAAAAAAAGATATTATTTTGAAATTTAATTTATAAATATTAATCAATAAAATTTTATTCCTTCAAATTGTAATAATAGAATGAATTACGTAAGAGTAAAGCTACATACTTTTAAATTTTTTTATATTCTTTGATCGGTGAATCTTTTATTAAGTTAAATAAAAATAAAGCTACATACTTTTACATTTAACTGGATGGATTGTTGTTGTGCTAGTAATATTAGGATAAATGTTTATCCATCACACCACAATTATTGATATAAAGCCACAAGAAAGCTCTGAAAAGAACAAAAAGTATTGTTTGTTTTGTACCCTATCGGAGCTCCAATCACGGGAAGAGCAAGTTTTCTTCCTGAAAGTTGATAGAAACTGATATGTAGGAAACATAGAAGAGATCATATTTCTTTTCACTTGGCTGTACATAACCCATTTGAGTTATTTTCATAACGTGATTGGTGACAAGTTCCGGCCCTACAAAGGCATCAACACAGGTGGCCCCAGTTCAACTCCTGCAACCAACTACTACAACGCAATGATGAGATAAGTTGTTGAACCAAACAGAAGGCTACTCATTCATTTGAGTTTGATTATGCCTTAGAAATTATGCTTAGTTGAACGAAAATAGAATGAGGAGGAGACAAGTCTTGCACAAATAAAGAATAGAATTAGGTAGTGTTGTAGTACATGTCGAATGATAAAGTCTTTAGTAGTATTTGGCATTGCAGGAATTGAAGACAAACTTTGCATTGATTTGTCTTTTATGGAGGTGGGACAGTGTTTGTTGGCATAGCAAAGACTTTGGATCATTTGTAAAGTTCAGGTTAGAATATGCCAATGTGAAGCTGACAGATGTCATAAATGGAAGTGGGTAGTTCCAAACTAGGTCATTCTTCCTCTTTTACCCTGCTAATTTTCTTATTAACTAAATGAATAAAGACAAACAGAAAATAAAAAGACATATTCTTTCCTTCTCTGTTTTTGTTAACAGAGACTCTAAATGACAAGCAAAGTTTGAACCTTTAAGTTCGCCTTCTCTGTTTTTGTTAACAGAGACACTAAATGACAGGCAAAGTTTAAACCTTTAAGTTCGTATACTAAACATCTTATTTAACCAATCATATATATTTAAAAATAGTTATTCCATGATAAATGCGAAAAGAATGACTTGCTAGGACAAGCAACTGTTATATATGATGACTCTTTTCAACCCTGGGATGTGAGATCCAAAGTGTACGAGTTTAGATTCTTCCAGTGTCATCCTGGGAAATTGGAAAGTCTCAGTCAATTAAATGTCACTGGAGTTCCTGAAGCACGGAAAGAACAAGGCTTAGATTAACGAAAAGTGGGGACCAGTACTGTCCTTAATCAGGAAGACGTGGGGTCACACTTGGCTAAACGAGCTGGTTCCTGCTCATATTCTCTCTCGCCTCATCAGTGAAAGCAAAAGATCTACTTATATCTCCCTTGCCCAAAAGAACCCCTCCTTTCACCTCTTCTTCTTCTTCTTCTTCTTCATTCCCATTGTTCTGTTTCTGTAGATTGATACGGAAGGAAAGAAAGAGACCATCTGCGGAATTCGTGTAAAAATAGCCTTTTGAGAACTTCCCACTGAATGCATGAGACCCCTTTGAAAGATTACAACTTTCATTCACTTCATTTGGTCGTGGTACATTTCTCTCTTTGTTTCCTTTGGATTGTGTTGCATCTGCGTTCAAAATGAGTTCTTTTTTGGTGCATATTGCTTTGAATTATCTGTCGGTGGCTTTAGTGAACCTATCATTTTTCTTATCGTTTGTTTGTTTGCTGAAAATGTATTGGAAAATGCACAAAAGATGGAAATTCAACACTTGCATTTACCATTTGATTTAATCTTTTTAATGGTGAAATGCTCTCCTAACTCTATTATGCTCGCCGGCTACCAGATTGGTACTTTAACCCAAACTAGGCTAAGTCAACGATTTGACCTTTTCCTTCTCAAATTTCTTTTGTCTCCATGTTTCCATCTCCATTGTTGAGGTTTGTTTGTGCCTATCACGATCATTCTTCTTCTTTTCTCTGTTTGTTTTGTTCCTTTTTTAATTGATTTTCTCAAAGTAATACTGCCTTTAAGGTTGTTTAGTTCTGTTTGCCCGACCATAATTTCCTTCCTTTATCCGTGATTTGGTGTCACGGTTTTTCTATCGACAATTTTCTTGTAATTTATAATTATACAATCAGAGTTCAAAACTGATCCCTCGATTTGTTCCAGGAACAGGTTGAAATAGTCAGTAGAAATGGGAAAGAAAGGAAAATGGTTATCTAACATCAAGAAGGCTTTTAGCTCAGAGACCAAAGAGAAAAAAGATGAGGTATTTAAAACCATTTATTTCAATTATATAAAGTTCATACTTTTCAATTCCGTTGTAATAACCAAAATATTTATACAGAAATCAAATAAATTGAAGAAAAATTACTCTCCTGAGCAACAGCAACTGGATTCCAATTCCACTTCTTTGGGAAATGTGGCGGCGCCTTCTCCCCCTACTCAATCAGAGGAGGTTAAATTAATTGAAAGCACAAGTAAAGAAGAAAAATATCCTTATGCTGCTCCAGGAGCGATGCCTGCAACATCTGAGTCTGTTTTTAATCTGGCCCAGCCAACTGTGGAGGTGCTGCGAATCGCTGAGTTTCATAAGTTTTCAGGCAAACTAAATGAAGAGGAGGCAGCAATAATGATTCAAACAACATTCAGAGGATACTTGGTATGTTGTGCTATATTATTTATCGACGAGAATCAATGAAGATTCATTTTTGGGATGCCCTTTGGTTTGTTTTGAACCATTTCACTATACAAATGTCATATTGCAGTAAGCTGTTGGACTTGTATCGTGTATCTTTCTCTTGGCGCTTCTGACTTATGGAACATAGGGAAAAATCAAATCTTATTGAAAAATTCGTTGTCATTACTTCTAATTTGTAAGAAACACAACAGTATTGTAGTTGTAAGATATGGACAATGTTGTTTTGTATGCTAGATAGTTTATGATGATATTCCGAGTCTATTTGAGTTTTCTTGTTAACGTTAATATGCTGATTGCTAAGTCTGATAATTTATTTCTTCTGTTTGGACTCTGAAAATTCAAGCTGTTATCGTTGTATTTGCCATGATGGATAATGTTATAAAACTATTTTGCATCAATTCTGATTTCTCTTTTCAGGCAAGAAGGGCATTGCGTGCTTTGAGAGGGTTGTTCAGGCTTAAGTCACTAATGGAAGGACCAACTGTCAAACGACAAGCAGTAAATACCCTTCGGTGCATGCAGGCTTTAGCCCGAGTGCAGTATCAGATTCATACTAGGAGAATCAGAATGTCAGAAGAGAATCAGGCCCTCCAGAGACAGCTCCTGCAGAAGCATGCAAAAGAGCTTGAGAATTTGCGGGTGGGTTCGCCTTGTTAACCCTTTATGATAGTATATGTCTTGATGCACATTATCAGAATTGTAATACAATGCTTGCGTCTCAGAACTTTGGTGGCAGGTCAATTCTTTTAATTCAGAATAAATGTCACGAAGACTTTCCTGAAATGGCATCAGAAGAATGCCAAATAATTGGTGAAATGTAGTTGTCAACTCTGTGGTTCTAAATGATCTTACAATTATGTTATGTAGACATGATTTTTAATCTAGATGAACAAAATACAGGACTAGCAACTTCATTAACATTCTATTACCAGTGGCTTCTAGGACCGGTTCCTTTAGCTGAGTAGGACTATTTGGTTGTTGTGACAGATGAAAGAGGAATGGGATGACAGCTTACATTCGAAGGAACAGATTGAAGCAAACCTTCTTAGCAAGTACGAGGCTGCAATGAGAAGGGAAAGAGCACTGGCTTATGCATTCTCTCATCAGGTAACCAATCTTTTAAAAGTACTGTATTCCATACTATGTGGAATAATTCAAAATTTTAATTTGCAACAAACTATTTTAATTTCCAAAAAGTGGGATGTTTGGATAAACCAGCGAGTTCAAACATCTGACTACATTCATTGAGTGATTTGCTTGGTCAAATTTACATGTGCTGATTAAGTAGTTTCATATATTGCAATACAGTTATTATCTTCATATCCAGAGTGGAGACATGGACTATTCTTACATCCTGGAAGAGAAATACTCTGCCTTTAACATGAGTTCCTTGAATATTAGCTAGTGTGCTCTCTCTTTTCCTGAGTCTGACACTGCATAAAATTTTCCTCTGTAGAAAGCTGGGAAGAATCCTCCAAGATCTGCAAATACAATGTTCATGAATCCAGGCAATCCTACCTGGGGCTGGAGTTGGTTCGAAAGATGGATGGCAGCTCATCCATGGGATAGCCGGAGCATGGCAGATAAGGAATTTAATGACCACTCATCTGTAAAGAGTGCAAGCCTTAGCGTGGGAGGGGAAATTATGAAGTCCTATGCTCGCTACCAGCTGAATTCTGATTATCTATCACCAAGCGAAAGCGAAAAGCCTAGCCAAACTGTGAACCTGCATTCCCCTTCAACTCCTCTAAAGCCAGCTTCAACTGTTGCCAGAAAATTGAAGTCAGCAAGCCCACGGAGCAGCACCGGGGGTCAAGATGATGATTCCAGAAGCATGGTCAGCATGCAATCTAGAAGGCACAGCATTGCAGGGTCAGTAGTGCAAGATAACGAAAGTCTGGCGAGTTCTTCAACTGTTCCAAGCTACATGGTACCAACTGAGTCTGCAAGAGCAAAGTCCAGGTTGCAGAGTCCACTGGGGTTAGAGAAGAATGGGACAACAGAGAGGGAAAAGGTGTTGGCCGGCCCTGTAAAGAAACGGCTTTCTTATCCACCCTCACCAACCAGACTAAGGCGGCATCCCGGTCGACCAAAGATCGAAAGCAACTTCACAGCACAAAACACAATGACCATTAGAGAAGGCGTTTAAACACTTAAAAGCATGAACTGGAGGAGGCAATTACTGGGATCTTCAACAATCCAAGAAAGGTAAGGGAAATAAAAGGATCAGTTGGATTCTCAATCACTTTTCTTTCCCTTGTGAAAATGATCGTTTGCTCATTGGGGGTGAAATCTGTTTCTTGATATGACTTTGTGATTGTTATTATTATTTTTTTAAAACATTTTTGTCTCCATTCCTCGTTTGAATGAGACCTTTAGATTTGTGCTTCCACAAATAATGTCCAAATTGACATTTGAGTATGATGTATTGGAATTATTAAAAATAAAGATTAAAAAAATTATATTAAATAGCTCTTTAACAATGTACAAGGTTCTACATTTTGCGACGGTAAAGGAGAGTTATTAATTGTACGTGGCTTTCACTTACTTTAAAGCTGGCCCTCTTAAATATCTACTTTTAATATATGGAAAATAATTCACTTTTATTGTTTGGTTCAAGATTTTATATTAAAATAAAATAGAGGTGGAAGATTTCATTTTACATTCTATCTAAAAAAGAAATTTTCTATTCTGAAGATTTATGATAGGACATTGGTCGGGTCGGCTGTATTGGGCCCGAGCCCAATCACCATAACCCACAAGCCGATCAGTCAGTCACGCACCTATTGGTTAATACCGGTCTGATCCACACATCCATGGCCCATTAGCAGAAGGAAATCTCCCATGCAAACACGTAAAAACTTAAACCTAGCTGCAAAACCATATATAAGGTATAATTCTCCCATAACAAAGGTACGCAATTAAAAACCTAGCTCTCTGGCTTTTACAGCAATCCCACCTTCACCAAACGACTGACTTGAGCGTCGGAGGGGCTAATCG
>JANIJH010000005.1:72139624-72154677 GCA_024520975.1 Erythroxylum areolatum
GATATTATTGGTGTTACTTATGTTCGTTAGTTAGAGACTTCTTTTCGGGTTTCGCCCGCTTTACTTACCAAAAAAAATTAAAGAATTCATTGCAAGTGACTATTTAACCAATTATAAGAGGGATTTGATGGCAATTATGATAAAGTCAGCACACGCAAGGGGGAGTTGAATTGTGTGGAAAAAAATTCACCTGTTAATTCAATTAGTATAATAAATAGATCCTAGTTAATGAATAAAAACAGTAGGAGTCTGTTAGACGATAAAGTCGTTTAAACGATAGGAGCCTGTTAGGCAATAGGAGCTTTTTATAAAATAGGACCCTGCTTAAACAAAAGGAGTCTATTGAATGATAACTCCTGTTAAAACAATTTAAAATAGAAGTGCCTATTAAAATTGAAAGAAACCTCTTGCGAGTTGAAAATAAAAGGAATCTCTTGCTAAAAAGAGCATGCATACAATATAGTGTGAAAATTTAAAAGTTAAGAGAAGAGAGAGAAGGACGCAGTCGATTTATACTGATTTAGCTTACAACTCAAGCCTACGCCCAGTCCCTAAGTATTCAACTTAAATCTTTCATTATAAAAACCAAGTAGCAATTTGATGAGACTCTTCAAGCTTAGGAGTACATATTTTTCAAGATTCTTTAACCTTCTACACTTGAAGTATATAACAAGCTTCTAAAAACTCAAAGAAGAAAAAAATGTAAAATTGAAAGTAAGTTTTCAAATAACAATTTCTCTCTTGATAGAATGATTTCACTTTTGAAGGCACAATAAGAATGATATGAATCTCAAAAAGATAAATGTTGCTCAAATGTTTTGAAAGTTTGTGTATGCTCTTTTTTTCACAATTGTTGTTGCGCTTCTTTAAATAGTCAATTTTTTTAACTAGTCATTGCTTTATCTTAATTCTAAATTGACTTTGAATTTTTAATGGCATCTCTGCTAGAACAAAAATTTTCGAAGCTAATTTTTTAAAAAGGTAAGATCGTCCCGGATGTTAATAAGGAAAGTTTACTAAGAAGGTTCCTATAAGAAAAGAAGTAATTTTTCTATGATTTCATTTCATTTTAAAAAAATTACCGTTATCTACACAAGGAAATAAATTTAATTTTAATTTTGAAATATTGTATAGTTATCATCAAAATCGTTAAATATAAACCTTGAGCTAATAATCTCTCTCTATTTGATGATGACAAGGAATAATAGATATATTTTCAAAATTCAAATAGATGAAGATGATTTCGAAAGATATCTGTGACTTTTATATATTCAGACATAATTAGAAGAAGCCTGTTCTTAAGAAAAGAACATATCGTATATATATCACAAATTTTCATAAGTTCAACAATAGAATCAGTCACATATATAATCGCGATAGTATTGAAAAATATGCATTGAGTAGTATTGAGAAATATATCATCATATATGCAAAAATATATCAACATAAACTCTCCCTCTTTGTTATTATCAAAAATAATAAAAGAGTATAGGGAGGAAGTGAAATAAAACAAATTCAAGCAAGCCAAGTAGAGAAGGATAGCAACAGAGTTAATGAAGGGATTCCAAGATTTTTCTCAGCTAGATTCACATGTCAAGAAGCTGATTTTGTATGTTATATATTTGTTTTCGCATTTGTTCTTTATTGGCTTGAATGTTCTGTAGTTGTTGATGGAGTTTTGCACAATTTCATCATAAGGAGGGACAAGATTTTGTTGGTTTGGAGCAGGATCTAAGTTTTCTGCTACTATTTCAGATCTTTTGTCTACTCAGACATTGTTTTGTAATTTGTATCTAAATTGATAAGGAGTGAAACTTAACCGGAGCATGCCGATTCAGATTTACAAAAGGGACTCCATAATGGTTAAAAATCTTGGTGAGCAATATCCCATAAAGTAAGCAACCGGTGATATTCTTATGATTCCCCTTATCCACCATGAACCTCAAAATCATAGCTGGAAGATTCTTTTTGTTTCCTTCTAGCAAATTATACGCCACATAAGTGTCCAACAGGCTACACCTTTCAATTGAGCTACTCTTAGGAAAAATTGAAGCAGCTAAAAGTGCTACAAGGCATCGTGGTATTAAGTCTAATTGCCTACTCTATGGTCTCCTGTCTTGGGTGTTTTCAATATATCTTCTAAGATTTCTTCAGAAATAAATTTTTCACATTCATGCACCTTGAGACAATGGCTAGCTTTCCATTAATTTCTTCCTTCTTTATGTGTGTATAGAATATCCTAACTAGCTCATGGCATACTGTCTCATCTAATTTCAAAAAAAATTTCCAACCAATGGCAACAAAGTAAGGAGAGATGGGTATATCTATGTTATCAAACATAATAGGAGGCAAGATCCACCCAGCAACCACCTTTCTTTTTATGTACTATGTTTTATAACAGACTTCAACTTCCACTGATTCAAACATTTTTTGTGGTATTGATGCCTTTCCTTGCTTGTATGCAGTTATCTTTTTCTTTGTCCTTTTTTCTTTGAGAAATATCTCTTATTTAGACAGCTCTTTCTGTCAATAATATCTTTAGTTACAGATGTTTTGTCTTTCTTTATTTCTTCCTTTTTTCTGGCTTCTTCTTCCTCTTTTTTTAACATTCGTGTTTTCTTTTTTTCAGAATTTTTTTTGATTTGTTTTGCAAGATTTCCTCTGGTCCGTGGTCGTCTAGTCAACCGAGTAGGTTCTTCCTATAAATCATTTTCATTTGTAATCTAGTATACCTTAGGCACTTTCTTCTCTTGAGGTCTAAAAGTGAAAGGTTCAGTAATATTAGCTTCATCAAGGATAATAGAAGAAGTTGGAGTTTTCTTTTGTCCTTTTGATTTTGGTCTTATCATTGTAGTAGAGCTTGGTGAAGTTTTAGAGAGAAAAACAAGAGGTAATAAGAATGCAGAGAATTAGGGTGCAGAGAGAATAAGCGGTGTAGATGAAAATGATAGAGATGGGAGAAGTTTGCTTAGGGGATACTAAGTTATTCCTAAGCGTCGACCTCGTGAGAGGATAAGAAGACTTACAAGCTAGAAGATGAAGCGTAATTGGTTATGTATCTTCTGACAGATGCGTACATAGAGTTGTCAAACTGTGCGTGCATTTTTGAAAAAGCTGAAATGACACCATAAATGACTCCCTATTTTTAGAACACGTGTCATTAGGAATGTCAACCTTAGAGAATCCTTCTAAAAAGAAAAGGAGACTTCTAATCTAAAAGAAACCTACTATCCTAAGAGGAGGTTTTTAAACTTTAAAGAACGTACTAAACTAAGAGAGGGTTTTTAAGGAATCAAAATAGAAGGAGCCTGCTAAACGAAATGCAAAGATAAATTGCAGAAAATATTCATGCAGAAATAATACCAGAGAGTTTGCACATATCACACTCTTTTCTTATCACGCAAAATCTAGCTTCAGAGAGTGGCTTAGTGAAAATGTCAGCTACTTGATTCTTAATATTAACATGCAAAAGATAAATAGTTCCTTCTAAAACATGATCTCTAAGAAAATGATGTTTGATTTCTATATACTTAGTCCTAGAATGATGCACTTGCTTTTTAGAAAGATTTATAGCACTGGTATTATCACATAATATAGGAATATGAGAAAATTTTAGAGAAAAATCCTTTAGTTGATGCTTTAGAGAAAAATCCTTTAGTTGATGCTTCATCCATAAGATTTGAGCATAATAGCTGATAGCTGCTATGTATTATGCTTTAGTCATTGAAAACACTGTGTAATTTTGTTTCTTGCACGACCGAGATACTAGAAATCCTCCAAGAAATTGACAGTGACCACTTGTGCCTTTTTGATCGACTTTATAACTTGCATAATCTGTATCACAATAGCCCACTATGTCAAATGAATTAGTTTTTGGATACCATAGTCCAAAATCTATATTTTCGTGGAGATATCGAAAGATTCTTTTGACTGTTTGAAGGTGAATTTCTTTTGGATTTGATTGAAAGCGTGCGTAAAGACACATACTAAGCATAATGTCTAATCTTGAGCTTGTAAGATATAGTAGTGGTCCAATCATTCATTTATACTTTGTTTCATTTGTAGCTTTTCCTTCTTCATCTTTATCAAGTTTAGTTCTAGTGTATATAGAAGTACCCATCGGTTTGGCATTCTTAAAATGATATTTCTTGATGGGTTCCTTTGTATATTTGTCTTGACTAATGAAGATTCCTTTATCTGTTTGTCTGATTTATAACCCAAAAAAGAATGATAATTCTCTCATCATGCTCATTTCAAACTCCCCCTACATTAATGCTAAGAATTCTTTACATATTGATGGATTAGTAGCACTAAATATTATATCATCGACATATATTTGCACTATGAGTAAATCATTCTCATTTCTTTTAATAAATAACGTTTTATCAACCTTTCCTCTTTCAAAGTTATTATCAAGTAGAAAGTTACTTAACCTCTCATATCATGCTTGAGGAACCTGCTTTAAACCATACAGAGGTTTAGTTAACTTCATCATGTATTCCAAATGGTTTTCATCTTCAAAACCTAAGGGTTGCTTATCAAATATTTCTTCGTTAATGTAACCATTTAAGAATACATTTTTAACATCCACTTGGAACAACTTGAAGTTTCTATAGCATGCAAAGGCAAGTAAAATTCTAATTAATTCCAATATAGCAACAGGTGCATAATTTTCAATAAAATTAACACCTTCCTATTGATTGTAACATTGAGCTATAAGTCTAACTTTGTTTCTTACCACCTTATCATTGTTGTCAAGTTTGTTTCGAAACACCCACTGAGTCCCAACGATTGACTTGTTTTGAGGACGAGGTACTAGATTCTAGATTTTGTTTTTGTCAAATTGATTCAGTATGTTTGTCATGACTAAAACCCAATTTTCGTCAGTAAGGGTCTCTTCAACGGTCTTTGGTTCAATTAGTGAGATGAGAGCAACAAAGTTGTTTTTAAACAATGATCTTATTCTTAGACTTTTAGAGGGATTTCCTAGAATATATTGATGTGTATTAAGATCTCTTCATTCTTTGGGTGTTTTCCGTTGTATAGGCTTTTGTTGAGATGAAGAAGCCTACTCTGTTCTAGCTTTCAGAGGGGCCTTCTTGATTTTGTAATTCTGAAGGTATTATATGTATAGTTTGATTCTCTGATGTATTTTTAGGTACCAATGGATGCTCTTCATCGTCTGAATCAATTGCTGTCGAAGGTAGTGCTTCATCAAATACCACATGAATCGATTCTTCTATCATCTTCGTTCTTTGATTATATACTCTGAATTCTTTGCTAGTTGTACTATAGCCTAAAAAGATAGCTTCGTTTGATCTCGTATTGAACTTTTCAAGGTTATCTTTTCTATTGTTTAGAACTAAACACTTGTAGCCGAATGTTCAAAAGTAAGCAACATTTGATTTTCTGTCTTTTTACAACCCATATTCATAATAGGTCTTATGAGACATCTGTTAAGCACATAACATGTCGTGGAAACTACTTCTGCCTAGTATCCATAAGATAGTACACTTTCACACAGCATGGTCCTAGCCATATCAACCAAAGTTATGTTATTTGTCTCTACAACTCCATTGTTGAGACGCCCTTAGATAAGAGAAATTGTGAGTTATATCATTGATGTCACACAATTCTTCAAATTTTCTGTTATCAAATTGTCCTACATGATTGCTCCGAATTGAAGTGATGCGGTACCCTTTTCCTATTTGAATTTTTCTGCAAAACTTCTCAAATACTTCAAAGGTATCATCTTTATTTGATAAAAAATAAACTTATGTAAATCTGGAGTAATCATCCACTATAACAAAACCATAATATTTACCACCAAAACTTTGAGTCCTAATGGGACCAAATAAATCCATGTGCACAAGTTCAAGTGATTTCTAGTAGACATAATATGTTTAGGAGGAAAGCTGCTTCTAACTTGTTTATCTTTTAAACAAACTTCACAAACCTGATTGCTTTCAAACTTTAAGGTCGATGGTCCTCTTATGAACTCATTTTTTGACAATTTTGATAGAATGCTCATGCTGGCATGTCCAAAGCTTATGTGCCAGATAAACGAATCATTTTCTAGAGAAACAAAAAACTTAACACTTTGTGAGGACATGTGACATGTCTTCCAGTTGTGCACAATATATATTATGATTTCTAGGACCAACAAACACAATATTATCATTATGAATATCGATAATTTCACAATAAGATGCATAGAAAATGACTTTTTAACCCTTATCACATTGCTGACTCACACTCAATAGGTTATGGTTCAAACCATCAACAAAGAGGATGTTATCAATAGAGGTAGTGTCAGAATCACCAATTTTACCAATTCCGATGACCTTTGCTTTATTTTTGTCTACAAAGACAAAATTACCTCCGTCCATTCTTTCAATGTAGTTGATGTGTGATATTTCATCTGCCATGTGTCTCGAAAAACTACTATCAACTATCTATTGATACTCCCTTGTCTCCGTTTTGAAACATATCTGTAGAAAGCATTATCTCATTTTAGGTTCCTAGATTTTTCTGGGTCCTTTTGGGTTAGCATTTTAACCTTTCGGTCTCCAAACATACATTTGAGATCATTTCTTTTTACGAAAATAAAAAAAATGACTAAAGTGACCATGTTTACCATAGTAATCGCACATAATAGATGAATAATAGTTGTTATGATTTTTATTACTTAGCAAGTTCTTGTTTTTTTGGCTATAGCTACTGTTAGATTTAACAAAGAAGTTTTTGTATAGCTTGATATTATTATTTTCATTGCATTCTATTCCAGCCTTACCAAAAATGCATTTACCACTATCAAGCAATGCATCAAGATTCTTCCTTCTATCAATGAAATTTCTAGATCTTTTTTTAAAGATAAGATCTTCCCAACACTTTTCTCCTTTTCAAGTTCTAAGGCAGCGACTTTTTCTTCTAATTGCCTTACCTTATCAAAATCATTTTTTAGCAACGTATTTTCCAATTTAGCCACTCTTTTTGCAAGAACTTTTTTTTTAGAAACCTTTTGCTTATAGTCAACCTCAAGATACATATTTCTGGTCGCTAAATTTTTTATTCGTAGATTCCAATGATTTAATCTTACTCTTCACAGACGCATCATTACTCTTGGACTTCTCAATTTCTTTTAAATACTTCACTGTCAACCTTTTGTACTGATCATATAATTCATGATATGCATTTCAATTCATCAACTTCAATATCAAAGTCAGAATAATATACCTCATTGTTTCCTGATTCAACTATGAAGCAATCGTTGCTGACTTCTTCTGGCTCTTCTTTTTCAAAGTTTTTAGGATCCTCATCTAACAAGGCTATAGTCATCGCTTACTTTTTGGATTTTATGTTCTCTAACTTGTCCTTTTTGAAGAAGAGGACATTCTGCTCTTATGTGTCAAAGTTTCTTACGGTGATAGCATATGATTTGAATATTTTGTGTATTGCAATTACTGTTGTTGCTTTTTGATAGGAACCTATTGTTTTCAGCTTTCTTATTTCCTTCTCTTTTCTTCATCAGCTTCTCTTTATAAAAGCGGACATTTTTTTGACCATAAAGTTGAATCCGTCTTCTCCATCTATTTATAACTCAGTGTCACTTTCATCACCGTTTGATTCATCAGTTACTTGTAATGTCATTTCTTTTCTATAAGAGGATCATTCATCTCGCCTAAGCTTAATTTCATGGATCATCATATTTTCTCGTAACCAGTCAAGTGAAATAATGTCTAGATCCTTTTTCGTTTCTAGAGTTGTTACCTTAGGTCTCTATTCCTTTGGTAATGAACTCATAATCTTCGTTACTAGCTCATTATTGGGATATATCTTTCCCAAGTTTTTTAAGGTTGTGATGATGTTGAAGCATCAGAAGAATTCATCTATGATCTCTCCCTGTTTCATGCCAATAGTTTTGTATTGATGCACTAAAAGACTTATTATGTGCTTCTTTACCTCATTTCTTCCTTCAAATGTGGCTTGTAGTTTATCCCACATTTTCTTTACTATAGAATAGTAGGATATTTTCTTATATTATTCTGGAGATAATGCATATATCAGTTGATGTTTTGCTTTAGCGTTTAATTGTGCATTTCTTCTATCAACATCAATCTACACTTCTACATTATCTGAATTGGGAAGTGTAGCTCTAATTCTGATGGCTTGCTAGACTTTAATATCTACAAGTTAGAGATAGATTTTCATTCTCTATTTCCAATAAGAATAGTTGTTTCCATTGAAGTAAGGAGGCTTTGAGACGGATTGTCCTTCAAGGCTTCTTAAGTTGTTTCTCATGATCTATCACGTACTGTAAAACACAATAAATATGAAACATCGCTCTGATAACAAATGATAAAACAAACATATGCAAAAGGGGGTGAATTGTGCATAATTTTTTTTTACAAGTTAATTCAATTCATATAATAAACAGATCCTAGTTAACGAATAAAAATAGTAGGAGCCTGTCAAATAACAAAGTCCTTTAAACGACAGGAGCTTGTTAGGCAATAGAAGCCTTTTGCGGGATAGGACTCTACTTAAATTAAAGGAGCATACTGAATGATAACTCTTGTTAAAACAATTTAAAATAGAAAGCGTCTGTTAAGACTGAAAGGAATCTTTTACAAGTTGAAAACAAAAGGAGCCTCTTATAAAAGAAAAGGAGCCTTTTACTAAAAAGAACACATGCACAATATAATGTGAAAATTTAAAAGTTAAGAGAAGAGAGAGAAGGATGCAATTGATTTATACTGGTTCGATTTACAACCTAAACCTATGTTCAGTTCCTAAGTATCCAACTTGAGTGTTTCACTATAAACATCAAGTAGTAATTTGACGAGTCTCTTCAAGCTCACAAGTACATATTTTTTAAGGTTCTCCAACCTTCTACACTCGAAGTATATAACAAGCTTCTAAAAGCTTATAGAAAAATAAAATGTAAAATCGAAAGTAAGTTCTCAAATAACAATTTCTTTCTTGATAGAGTGATTTCTCTTTCTAAGGCACAATAAGAATGATATGACTCTAAAAAAGATAGATGTTACTCAAATGTTTCGAAAGTCTGTGTATGCTCTTTTTTTCACGAGTGCTATTGTTCTTCTTTAAATAGTCCATTTCTTCAACTAGTCATTACCTCATCTTAATTCTAAGATGACTTTGGATTTTCATTATCATATCTACTGGAACAAAAATTTTCGAAGCTAATTTTTTGAAAAGGTAAAATTCTCCTAGATGTTAATAAGGAAAGTTTACTAAGAAGGTTTCTGCAAGAAAGGAAGATATTTTCCTATAATTTTATTTGTTTTTAAAAAATAATCGTTATATATACAAAGAAATAAATCTATTTTGAATTTTGAAATATTTTATAGTTATCATCAATATCGTTAAATATAAACCATGAGCTAAAAAAATTATAGATGAAAGCTTACATAATTATAACTATATTTCTTGCATTAATATTTATCAATTAGTATAGTCTTTTTATTATTTGTGTACTATATTTAACTTAATTATTAAGTGCAAAACTTTCTTAATATGATTAGTTGTTTGTTCTTAATTAGATTAAGACTTGTATTTGATTGGATTTTAATATGATCAAGAGAAGTCAGTCTTACTAGTTATGATTTGTTAGTTGTTTGTTCTTAATTAGATTAAGACTTGTATTTGATTGGATTTCAATATGATCAAGGGAAGCCAGTTTACTAGTTTACTTTTTTCAATGTTTTAAAAACTAGACTAGAAGTTAAATCAATAAGATAAGATAAGGCTTAAAATGGTCAACCAATATTAGATCATCATAAAACCGACTAAAAGATTGAATAAAATTAAAGAATTTGAAATATGATCGCAATAAATTGTTCTTATCAATCGAAGAATTTGAAGTTTAATTGGAAAAAAGATTATTAAATGAAAATTAATTGATTTATTTTAGTTTATAAGAACTTGTTAAAAATCGAACCAAAAAGTTGAATCGTTCAAGGATTTACGGTTGAATTGATTGAGTTTTTTAATCATTAACTTTTCTTTTGACAATAGGAAATTTGATTGATAAGATTAATATAGTGGGAAATAAAGTCATAGTTGAAGTATAATTATTTTCTTAATTGAATAAGAATTATTTGAGTTTTAGTTCAAGTAGTATTATTAGTTAATATGATAATTTAAAATTAGGATTTTTATTAGGTTTTCTTATCATCATCATCATCACCCAGCCCGAAATCTCGCAATGAAGCGGAGTCTAAGGAGGTCTGATAGTACGCAGCCTTACCCCTATATATAGAGACACTGCTTCTAGTAGACCCACATACAAATGAGATAAGATAGGAATGATATAAGTTACAGAGAAAAGATAAAACTAGCATGAAAAATTTCTATGTAACTAAAATTACAATAACTACATAAATAAATGAAATAGAATTAATAATAATAATAAATATCAACAATACTAAATAGAATTAATAATAAAAATAACAAAAAATATATAAATATATACTAAATTAAAATAAAACTAATAATAATAATAATACCAACTAAGTAGTAACTACTGTTCTAACCTAAGGGGTCTAATACATATGTTTGCTCTATATAAATGAAGATGTACTTATTAATAAAGAGAGATTTGAACTTGCAAATTTAGTTAGTATGGGATTTTTTGGTCACATTAATAATAATAATAATAGTAGTAGTAGTAGTCAACGAACCTAGTGTACATGACTCCCTAATTTGCGAGAGTTGGAGGGATGTTAATTATACGCAGCTGCTTAATTATACGCAACATTCCTTTTGCATTTTTTACAAAAAGGTTGCTTTCATGACTAACTTTATCAACTATTTCAAGACTCACCCTCAATAATAATAATAAGTTTTGTTTATCTATCTCATTTTAGGCTTATCTCTAGATAAAAAATAAATAATTATGTAATTTTTTAATCTTATGTAAAATTAATGTCCTAACACCACAATTTTTCAAACAAACAGGTCATAAAAATAATAAATTTTGGGATTTTGTAATGATATACTAATTATAGTGGATTAAGAAATCCTAATTTGAATTGGATTAAGGAAAATTAATTCAAACGTCACAAAAAATCATAAATTTTAGGATTTTGTAAACATGTACTAATTATAGTGGATTAACATATCCTAATTTGAATTAAATTAAGGAATCTTAATTTTAATTGGATTAAGTGCCTGTTTGGATGGGCTTATATCAGTAGAGCTTTTGTGAGTAGAGTTTTTATCAATAGAGCTTTTCTAAGAAGAGCTTTTCTAATAAGTCAGTTGACTATTTGGTTGTCATTTAAAAAATAACTTTTTGGAAAGAGCTTCATACAATAGACTGTTTGACAACATAAAAATAAAAAATACTTTTAATTTTAACTATATTTTATTTTGTAATAAAAATTATTTATGCATGTAAAAATTATCTAAAATATATTAAACAATATGCAAAGTACAATATATTAATTATTATATAATTTTAAACCATATGAAACATAAATGAAAATATATCTAACCAAATCTTTTATATAGATTATAATATAAGTAAAACTAATATAAAAATAAATATTAAAACATATAAAAAAGTCAAATAATATTATATAAATATCAAAATAAATGTGAAGATATATTTGTGAGTATTGTGGGAATTATGTGTACAAATATAAGAGTAAAGAGGACTAAAAAATATGCTCATTAATTAATCTGAGAAATTTATCTAAAAAAGTGCTTTTTTGAAAAGTTTCAAATTTGAACTTTTCAAAAAACTGTATTTTAACTTCCAAAAAAGCTATTTCTATGAAAAAATACTTTTTGATTTTATAGTCAAATACTTGTTTTTCTTAAAAACAGCTTTTGCGGTGGAAAAAAGTGCTTATTCACTCTCCAAAAGCTAAAACAAACAGGCACTAAGTTAACTGCTTGTCAATGCTATATATACCTAAACGTTCTTCATAACCCCTCCAATAAATTTTGATCTCCCAGTGGAAAACAACAACCACTTATTTATCTATTAACATTACCAACGGGAATAACGTGAGCAAAGAAGACATTGATAATTACTTCAGAAATCTACCACCTGGTTATCGGACCTTTCCCACTAATGATGAGGTGGTTGATTACTTGTTCAGGGAGGTCAACAATACCATTGTCTCTTAATAGAATCCACGAGATCGATCTCTACCATTTCCACCCTCACCAACTTGCAGGTTCTTACAACTTCATCTTCTTCATTATAATTAAGTAGAATAGTAAACTTGTTCATGTTACTTTGAGCAGATGCGTATAACATAATAAGAGATCATCAATGGTTTTTCTTATTGGATATTGATTTGAAGTTTGTCATGACTTGGCCTTTAAACATAAAATTTGTTATTTATTAGGATTGGAAATAGTAAGATAGAGTAGTAAAAGTAAAGATTATCTAATAGTGAAATAGTAAAGATAAGATTGTTTATCTGTTAGAATATAAAATTTTATCTGTTAGAATTTAAACTTCATTATAAAAGCTTATATAAAGGCATCGGTTTCGGAATAAAAAGTAGACGCAGTAAAGGTTGGCAATTTTGGTCAACCACAACCTAAAACCTAAATATTGGCTTGGCGACAAACATGAAAGCACAGGTCTATATAGAGTAGACAAAACAGAGCTAATTTCCACTCTTGTCATGATGAAAGTGCAACTGACAATATGAATAACCTTGGCTGCTGCTACTTTTTATTATGAAACTGATGCCTTTATATAGGCTTTTACATTGAAGTTTAAATCTTAACAGATAACAACTTTATCTTAATAGATAAAATTTTATCTTCTAACATGTAACAAATCTTATCTTTACCACTCCACTATCAGAGAATCTTTAACTTTATCATTCTATCTCACTACTACTCTCAATCCTAATAGATAACAAATTTTATTTTTAAACAAATACCAAGCCAAAACAAATTTTAAATCAATATTCAACACTTCCCCTTGATTTAAAATTACATACACGAAGCACTTCTCTCCAAATAAATTGTGAAGCACTTCTCTTCAAATGTGAGGTGTTTCTCATCACGATCATCAACCTTCAGTTATTGGAACACTTCTCTCCATGATACACGTCTCACCAACGACTCTAAAATTCTTCTTCCATCTTTTGCGTAATATTTATCTGCATTTCTTCTTTAAATTTGCAATTTCTTTGTATGTATCCAAATTTGTTGCACTTGAAACATTGTGGCTTGCCCTTGTGCTAACAATCTTTCTCTTGGTGATCAAACATTTTGCAATTGCTACATTGAATAACTTTGTCTTTTCCCTATGAAGATGAAGTCTTAGCTAAATAAGTTCTATTAACTTTATCCTTAGTTCCTCCTTTCTCATCATTCTTCTTTAGTCCATGACTTGAAGTGCATTTAGTAACTCTACAAAGGTTATTTATGGTAAATATTTAAACTTTTCAAGTGATGAGATTTTGTTTTTCTACCTCAAGGGAAAAGTAGTGAGAGAGAGAGAGAGAGAGAGAGAGAGAGAGGGAAGAGAGAGAGGAAGTCATGACATTAAACAACTACTCTCTTCCATTTCCCATTTTCAACTGAGAACACTGTCAATTATGAGTCATTAAAATGAAATATTATTTGAAAGCCTTGAGTTTGTGGAAGGTTGTTGAGAGTGATTTCAATCCTACCCCACTTCTAGAAAATCTGACTCTAACTAAAAAAAACATGATGAAGAAATAGCAAAGAAACCAAAAGCACTTTCTTATATACATTCGACCGCATTGGAGGGAATTTTTACAACATAATAGCTTGGGAATCGCTTAAAGAAGCATGAGAAAAACTCAAGAAAGAGTTTGAAGGCAATGAGCAAACAAAAATTATGCAAATTTTGAATCTCAAAAGAGAATTTAAGACGTTAAGGATGACGAAATCCGAAAGTGCCAAGGAATATGCAAGTAAGCTCATGTCTATCATCAATCAAATCAAATTGCTTGCTGAAGAACTTCAAGTCAAAGAGTGGTGGACAAGCTTCTTAAGACCCTTTCGAAAGATATGAAGCCAAAATCCCATCACTCGAAGATTTTAAAGATCTATAAAAAATAACTTTTGCAAAGTTACTAAATGCTCTTTAAGTCATGGACCAAAGAAGAATGATGAGAGAGGAGAAACTAAAGATCAAATTGGTAGAACTTATCTAGCCAATACTTTATCTTCAAAAGGAAAAGATAAAGTTGTTCAATGTAGCAATTGCAAAAAACTTGATCAGGAAGAGAAAAATTGTTAGCATAAGAGTAAGTCACAATATTTCAAATGCATCAGATTTGGGCACATACAAAGGAATTGCAAATTTGAAGATGAAGTGTAAGTAAATATAGCGCGAGAGACAAAAAAAGAAGCTCTATTTTATAGTCATTGGTGAAATGTGCATCATTGAGATAAATGCTCCAACAATTGAAGGTTGATGATGGAGATGAGAAGTGTATTATATTTGAAGATAAGTGCTTCACAGTTTATATAGAAAGAAGTGCTCTATGTATGTAATTTTAAATTAAAATAGAGTGTTGAATATTAATTTAAAATTTATTTTGACTTGGTCTTTGTTTAAAGATAAATTTTGTTATCTATTAAGAATGAGAGTGATAAAATAGAATGGTAAAGATAAAGATAAAGATTATCAGATAGTAAAATAGTAAAGATAAAATTATTATTTAATAAAATTTTATGTATTAAAATAAAGTTGTTATCTAATGTAAATGCCTTATTAGTTTCAGAATAAAAAATAAAAGTAGTAAAAGTTTGCAATTTGTGTCTGTTAAAGGTATCTGCCATTATTTACATCATCTTCAGTGGTTTATTTGACTAGTTACTGGGTCGGTTAATTAGTTCCTTATTCATGTAAATGTTTTACGTAGTGGGTCAGTTATTTGCTTAATCATGTCCACATTCTAAGTAGTGGTCCATTTGCTTTCGTTAGTTGCATGACTTTCTCTTAATTTGTTAACAAGAGTCTTGTATATAAAGAGTCTAAGCATGAATACAAAGGGAGTAGAATTATTCCTAAACACTGT
>JANIJH010000005.1:72174756-72194686 GCA_024520975.1 Erythroxylum areolatum
ATGGATTTGGAGATTCTATAGTATGCAATGATATTATATAAGAGATTTAGATAAATCCAATGCAGCAAGATAAAGTGATTTCATATGTATGGAGACAACTAAAGTTCTATGAGTTGATTATTTAATACATGATTTAGAGCTACTATAGTAGTGATTGTTTTGAAGTTTGGAGACAGTATATGTAAAGGAATATCTAGGATGTATATATACAAGTACAGATCATAAAAGTTTGAGGCAATCACTGAATGGAGAGAAGTGAATATGAGACCGAGAAGATTGATATAAACACCGAAAGACCGTGATTGTACAAGTGAGAAATTCCAAGTAAGGCTACGTGTTATATCAGACACCTTAAGCAGAAATTCGATATTGAGGATTATCAGAACTAGAGTAAAAAAAGAATAGAATGTGGAGCTTGGTTATCCCAAAGTGAGGATTCAGAAATTGCGAATCTGATTGAAGGATTGAAAATAGATTTGAATTTTGGGTTCGATTAGGAAGAATGATGCATTGTGATTGAAATAAGAATTATGAGTACCAATAAAGATGATGGAAAAAAGAGACTGTTAGAGGGGCATAAATAACAACCAATGATATTCATCCTAGTGGGAATACGTTGAGATAGCGTTTGATGGCTAAGGAGATAGAAGCAAAAGATGAAATGTTTCTGAGAGTACTGCCTTTTTAAGGTGTGCTTAGATTGAGTACAAATGTGCTTGGGCTAAGATAAAGAATCAACTAAGTTTGAATTGTTTTGATCTAAATAAAGATATTAAGAACTGGGCCATTGACTTATGAGTTAGTGTTACCAACAAAGGTGTCTTTGGTTCATAATGTGAGTATGTTAAGAGATATCAACATGATCTAATATTGATGTTATCGACATAGAAATTGGGAAAAGTGTGAGTAATCTGAAACCTAATGAGAAACTCGTTAAGAAAGTGAATGATTAAATGAGTGATTGACAGACAGAGTGAGTCTTTTGACTATGATCATTTAAAAGAAATTATTCAAGTGAAGAAGTTACTAGGGAGACTGAGGAAAACATAAGACAATGTTAACTCCATTTGGTTGACCTCTCCGGTAAGAATTTTGAGGACAAAATTCTTTAAAGGGGAAGAATTGTTAGACCCCGAATGTTTCGTAGAAATTAGAACTATTGGAAGGAGAAATTTTGGCAAGTAGTCATGAGTAAAGAGCAAATGAATGAAAATTCTTGAACCAAGAAATGATAGGCAAGGGTAAAGTAGCAAATGAGAAATGTGGATATATCCAAGTTTTGCTTTGGTATTTCTAGTGGGTAAAAGATTTCGAAATGGGAAGAGTTAAGGTAAAAGTTAGAAGTAGAATGAAAGCTAAAAGGAAATTGCATTTGTGTAGTAAGTTGATGAAGATGTGTATATTCTATTATTGGTGTTCATGATTAATTATGGATTATTGTTGGACCCTAAACTCTTCTTGGAAGTTAGAATTATGGTATGTGAAATGTTGGAAATTAAAAGTTGGAGAGTGCAGTTGAAAAATGTTCTTTGAGCATGCTATGGTGCTTTGGCCATAACTTTTTCTCTAGTTATCCAAATGAGACAATTCTTAATTTGGATTAAACTAGAGAAATAGGGCTACATTTTATCTGATAAAATTGAGTTCTAATTCAGTCTCTAAGAAAGTCAATTTTTGGATGGAAGTTGAGTACGAAATATTGTTTCAGTATAAGGATAGTTCGGAAATGTTTGGGACATAACTGTTAGATTTTTGAACCAAATTGAGTAATTTTGGTGTCATTAGAAAATTAAGACAATGGGGAACATTTGTCTAGAAGGAAGCTTTATCAAATTCCTTCAATTTCATGATTAGAAAATGCCTTGATTTTTGGAAAGAGTTAGGCAAGGATTTAAAATGAATTTTGAGGTATTGATAGATTAATTATTCTATTTTTTGTGGAATTAGTTAGCATGTTAATGGGAGTTAGACCTTATGACATGGATTAAATTGAATTAAGGTGGTAATTTATGCATGAGGGCAAAATTGGAAGAGTGCTTAGGTGTTTTAAGTTAGAAGGCTAACATGGAGGGGCATAAGGGTCCTTTACCATTCATTAAATGACATGGCATGTGGGGTTGTATATAAGGAAGAGTGATGCACGAAAATGAGAGGCAAAGACCAAATAAAAGAGAGAAATGAGAGAGAGTTGTCGTGGAGAAAGAAGAGAAGAGGGAAAGAAGAAGAGAGAAGGAAGAAGAAAAAGAAAGGAAATCAAGCTTAACAAAGTAAGTTTATCTCCTTCTTCTTGCTTTAGTAGAGAAATAGGTTGTGTTGAGGATGAAGGGATTAGAGAGAGAATGAGTGTTGTGTTAGAAGAAGAAGATTTGAGAGAACCCATTTGATTTTTGGGTTCCTAAGCTAGATTTTGATTTTTCTAACCTAGATGGACTATGGGTAGGTTGGATTTGTGTTTAATTTATTTTGATTTCATTGATTGTGATTTTTGAAGTTTTAGGGTTTTATTGAATTGAAATTGAAAAGGAGAAATTGGTTGTTTTAGAAAATCAAGAAAACCCTTTTCAAGAGCAAGAGGAAGGGCTCCATTGAATTTGGATTTTTAAGCGAAATAAGGTGAGTAATTTATTTATAGTTGTTGTGTAATGGGCAAAATGCTTTGTGTGTGTATGCTTGAATTGATAAATTGTGAATTGCTATGATGTGGAAAATGCATTGTGATGTGTCTATGTTATGTTATGCATTGAAAGATGTATGACATTTTGATAAGAATTGAATTGTGAGCATGATTATGCCTTGTATGATGGCATTTTGATTATGTCATGCCTTGAAATTGTATCATGGCATTTTGATTAAATGGAAAGAAGAAAAAGCATGAGAATATAAAATCATGAATGATTGATTTGAGCATGAAAATTGATTGTGTTTAGGCGAGAGAGGAACCGTTTCATTAGTCACGTGCACGTCGATGTTTAAAGCCTTCTCCCGGCTGCCCGCTTGTGGCCCACGAGATCCGAAAAGTGGACTCGTTTCATTCACGGAGTAAACTTCAGTTTCTCTGTTTTGTTCACGGAACCCTTGAGCCAAATTGTGTGTGCATTAGCATTTTGATGTGTTAAGTTATGATGAGAATTGTGGGTTATACTTGAATGAGAAATGACATCAATTTTGTTTAATGTGATGATGTATTGAATTATGAGATTGTGTTTAGAAATTGTGAATGCTAAGATTCATTGTTTGGTCGATATGGATATTTGTTTATGTTTGATTGTGTGGCTCATCACCAATGGCTATAAATAGATTAGCCACTGAGCTGTGTAACTCAACCCAATATTTTCCCACTCCTCAGGTGCAGAACGGGAAGATTAGTGATCCTTGCAAGGCAATTGGACAACTTCGAGATAGTTAGCTTTTGTATTTAGCGAGTTCGAACACTTTTGTATAGCTTATGAAGCATGCCAAACTTTGAGCATCTATTTGTAATTGTTTTAAAGTTGTGATATGTAAATTATTATGTAATGAAGCTTGTTTTTATATTTACTTTGCTTGGTAATGAGATTGTGAATTTGAGGATTTCATTGTGTATGATTTTGTCAATTTTTACAAGTGAGTATGTTGGTAGTGAAAGTGGATTGTATGTATGTATATGCTTCTTCGTTGAGATTGCGAATTGTAGGTTGCCTTAGAATAACATGTTAGAAAGGTTTTATGGGATGAATCATTTGAAGTGAGATTCAAGAGTTAATGAAAAGTAGTTAGTGGTGGAATTGATATGAATAGATATTGCATTTTGCAAGTTCAAAGGTATAGCAATTGTGAACCAACTTCAGTGGGAAAAACTGGATTAAAATAGGCTGAATTGGACAAAGTGATCTTCACAAAAATTGTAGTTCGTCTTTATAGCTTTCCGACGCTATAAAGTATGCAATTTTTGGACATCGAAATCGAAAGATACGATTGTTACAAGTTATGATGTTGCATAGGATTTGTATATGATGACAGCTATGGTAAATGATAGGAAATGGTAGTTTGATGAACCAAATGAGTTGAGATTTGAGAGTTTTTATGAGATAATTTTGGTGTTTGAGTTGTTATGAAGTTGAATTTGGGAATATTATGAGTGAATATGATGTTAGATTGGATGTAGGAAGCATTGGAGGGGTTTTGGAGGGGTTTGGGAAACCCCCATGTCCGTTTAACGGACTTTAGGTCCGTTTAACAGACCTTTACAGGTCAAAAAGGACTCCTAGCATCGCCCATGTCCATTTAACGGACTTGATGTCCATTTAACGGACCTTCTCGGGTGAGAAAGTGCATTTTGGCCCGACAATGTCCGTTAAATGGACATTCACAGGTCAGCATCAATAAATTTTTATTTTTGACCCATTTAGAGGTAGAATATGACTTTATGATCTTCATTAAAGTTGTATATCTAGAAGTCTAATTTCAAATGGGACAAAAATGAAATCAATCAGACATTTGTGGTAAAAGTTATGATAATCGCGCCAAGACATGTTACTGAATGATTGAGGTTATGAACATGTTAGATTCTTTCGATTATAACTCCCTCGTCCGACCTCCAAATGAAGTGATTCTTGAAGCGATAGACATGAATTTATCTCTCCATGAAAATTGGAATCTTTTGGATTTGATTTGAAAAAGTTTGATTGTACGAAAGTGAGAGGTCAGTTTAGAGAGCATGATTGAGGTATAAACATGCTTTGAAATTTTAAGCATATCTTGATCTATAGAGCTTCGATTAAGATGGTTCTTGCTTCAAAACAAACTAGAGACTTAGAGCTTTGATTTATTTGAAGAACAAAATTGAAATTCTGATTTTAAGGTTTCCAAATTCTGTGCACAAATATGAGAAATGAGTTTGATTATGGTGATTGATTCGTATGGGCACGTCATTGAACAAATTGTGAGAAAAAATTTTGGGATGTTATGAGAATGAAGACGAACTGATGATGGCTAATGAGGGTTAATTGAAATAACCCTACAGGATGTTATGCTCCCATTTTGTGACTTCTGAATGATTGTTGGGCTTCGAAAACGGGGCCCAGCAAAACCTCAAGTATCTCCCTCATGTCAAGTTTAAAGTATGAAAATTCACTAAAAAAAGGGCTTTAGAATCAATGTTATGAATACCGTACCGGTATTGATACTAGATTTAGTACTGATAGATACTATACCGGTATCGATCAATATCGGATAATTTTTTAAATTTATAAAATAGTCCTTGAATTTTTTTACAGTTACAAAATAGTTCTTTAATATGTTATATTGCATAATTTATAATTTTGTGTTTTATAATTTTACACAAACTTTATCTCTAAAAATCATAATAATAGAAATTTAAAACAATTACAATTTATTTGTTTTTCTTAATATTATTTTCACATATTCCATATAAACAATAACCATAATTATTACCTAAAGAAAAATTTTAAAGTAAAAATTATTATTAATAGGATCAAATGGATACTAAATATAATAAATCATATAAATTAAAATATGTTCATTAACAAAATATAATAATTACAATTGAATTAAAAGTAGTATAGACCATTAAAAAGTTCTATTATAATAATTCTTAATTTTGATAATAAAAATAATATTAACATAATTATAATTATAAATTAAAAATATAAATAACTTTTGTCCGCTTAATTATATTTTATAAATTAATTAAGTAACAATACATTAAATTTTACAATATACAATTTATTTTTAATTTTAGAAAATTTTAAAAAATAAATAATGAAAAGAAATCCTTATCTATAAACCTAAACAATAAAACTTTAAAATATTTATGAAATATAAAGTCCTCTGCACATGGTATTCAATTAAAATTCGTAGTCGCTCATTTTGTGAAGCTGAGTTTTTCTTCTTTTTTTTTTTGCATGGCTGAGTTTTTCTTTTTTGAAAGTTGAAATTATACATTGCCTCTGTAATGTACTTACATAATGGTCTTTAAGTTGGGCAAAAATGTAACTTCTTACATTCAATGAAAGCTTGAAAAGGATATGTTGAGATTTGAGAACACATGTATGACCAAAAAGCAAAGTTGAAATTATCTATAAACCTCTTCGTCTCTCATCTTTCTCAGTTTCTCTCATCTTTTTTCTTATATTACTGCCAAGGCTTGCTTTGAAAGTAGTTGTGTTGTTGTCTTGACCTTGTTTGCTTTGCTTGTGACAAACAACAATGGCAATACGGTAGTGATGGAGAAGTAGATTAGAAGAAGAGACGATGGTGTAGAGTCATTGAAGAGGACAGTCGACAGAGAGGGGTCGTCAAAGAGGAGAACTAATGTGTGTGTGGTAGTGAGAGAGAGTAACGGAGTAAAAGCATTTGTGGAGGGAGGGGTTTTGCAGAATTTTTTTCATAACAGTCCCCTATTTTTCAAATTTTATGGTACCGATCGATATTCAGTACCAACCGGTACTATGCAAAATTGCCTGTATTGACTAGCATCGACGAACGGTACCTTTGAACATAGTTTCGTACAGTTTTTGGACAGGTATGATATCGACCGATATGGTACAAAATCCATATCACTGTTTATAATGCTTTATTTCTTTTTTTTAAACCTCATTTATTATCAATGTAATAAATTTAAAAAAATTAAAAAACTTTCTTTAGGAATTCCTCAGATTCGAAAACTAACCCAAAAGGACTTGGGGTATCATTACGGTAATTTTAAAATTTTAAAGCTTTTTTGTTAACATCAGTAGTATTATAGCACTGATTTCAGCACACACTGTAATGTTGATGTCACTGTGCATATGGGCGGTAGATGGCCCGTGCAATGCACACGCCACGTTTGATGCATCTTTGGATGCATCAGGCGCGTGTGTTCCACATGCTATATGCATATTGACGCGCTTGGAGTCTTGATGATCTGGCTCGCGTCCTCACCCACGAGCACCACGTTTTAGGACAGGTGGCTAGAGCGTGCATCGCATGCACCTGTCTCGCCGCCTCTATTCAATTACTGTGCATGAGCTGGAACATGTGTTGCTGGTGGCACGTGTCAGATGAACCATCTTCATTTATAGACATGCTCGACTTCTCTTAACACATGCAAAAAAAAGGCTATGTTGGCGAGTTTTGGGTCAATTGTTTACTCTCCAAAGCTCATTTTCAGCTCATTTTTCAATGCTAACCACATGCAACACATATTCAAAGCATCCATATGCAAGAAAAAATCAAAAAACAAATCGTTATTCTCTGAAACCTTTACGGAGAAACAAAATAAAAAAAACTTTCACTTTTCTCCACCCAATCACGTAACTGCTTTGATACCTCATGTAGAACGATCCTTAATTATGTATCCCAGATCGAACGTGAAAGGAAAAAAATAAAGAAATGTAAAAAATACTTATTTTCGGTTCTATAACTTTAAACGAACTTTTTGAAGCTAAACGAGAATGAATCCACCAACGCCTTCACGAAAGTTACCCTGAGATGTCATTAAGGCCTTTCTGTAGTTTTTTTAACATGTGAACCTCTGAATGAGTCAGAGTATCTGTATGTTCACGATTTGCTTAACCAACTACAGAAGAGCTTAACCTTATATAGATAGCATCTATATCAGATCTCCCCATCATAGACTCAATACGGGTTCGATCCACTCTGACCAGGCTTCATTATCCTCTCTAAACTTCAACTTATTAACCCAGATTCTTTATTAGGCCACTTTATTATCTTTAACTGAATCAAAGTCAATTAGCTTAACCAATAATTTATTAAAACTATTAAAATGTAATTAATTGTTGTCCAACCTATAGAAAAACATCTAACACCTTCTAAATATATCTCGATGCAAACCCAAATTTATAATCATCTTCCTTATATTTCAACCATTTGAATTAAATTATCTTGTTGTTTATAATTTTTCATTATATTGAATTTTCGATAGGTTGGAGACAAACAGAAAGGAGAATAGTGGCAACCTAGAGAAGTAATACCTACCCTAATGAACTCCAATTGGCTATAATTAATATTGGTTAAAAACTTATTCATCTTCTCCTATATTGCTCTCATTTAAATGTGTTACATCCACTTATTCTTGACTTACTAGATCATTACGATTTAGTATCTCATATAGAAATAAGTTTTGGACTATCTTTTCTTTATTTGGAAAATCATTCTTTTAGATTTTGATATCTTATGACTCAAATTTGGTTACTTGTTTACTATCTTATTCATCTTTGAATATATATCCCTTACAATGTTCAAAATATCTTTTAAAAATACTATTCTTCCCTCTGAGACCTAACTTCTCATACTTAAGAGAGGGATTGCGAATGTAGGTAAATCAGGTCTCTTATATGTCTTTAACTAATATTGTGTTTTAATAACTGATTTGATAAGTAATAGAGCAAGTACATATTTGTTCATCAATAACACATTACCTAACAGGCGATATGTAAATATGGTTGTTCCATCATAACCCTAATTTAACTAAGAACATATTTGTTCATCAATAACACATCACCTAATAGGCGATGTGTAAATATGGTTGTTCCATCATAAACCTAATTTAACTAAGAAGAGCTCTATTTTTCCTCTCTACTAGACCATTTGTTGATGGATTCATATAATAGTCAATTATCTATCTAATCCTTTTTTATCACGCAACTTCTTAAATGGATCAAATAGGCACTCTTATCTCTGATTATTTCTTAAAGTCGTCATCTGCTTTATCTAAGTGATTCTTAACTAAGGTCGTATACTTTGGAAACAACATAATTCTTTGAACTTTGAGAAATCAAATAAATATAGCTATAAAAGTATAATTTTACTTTTAAAGATACTATTTTTTTCCTTTGGGACCTAATTTTTCATTCTTAAAGAGAAGGATTGTGAATGTAGATAACGCATCCTTTAGAATTAAAATATGATAAATTAGATCTCTAATATGTCTTTAACTAACAATGTGTTTTAATAATTAATCTGATAAGTAATCGATCATGTACATATTTGGTCATCAATAACACATCACTTAATAAGTGATAGACAAATTTGCTTGTTCCATTATAAACTTAATTTTCCCAAAAACAACTCCATTTTGTCTTTTTATAACAACATTTTGTTGATGGATTCATGAAATAATCAGTTGTCTATCTATTTCTTTTTTATCGCATAACTTCTTGAATGGATCAAATAAGTACTTTTATCTCTAATCATTTTTTAAAGTCTTTATCTACTTTATCTAACTAATTATTAAATAAATTCATATATTTTTGGAAACAATATAATCATTTGAATTTTGAGAAATTAAATAAATATAACTATACGAGTACAATTAATTATAAAGCTGGTGAAATAAGTACCTTTATGCCTTGCTCTCATGTCCATTAAGCCATGAATATCTTAACAAATTAATTGTAATATCTTAAGGACTATTTATGCCATACTAAATGGTTTTTGTGCCAATTTGTCAACTAAATAATGTTTATAATTAGACAATCATAATACATGATCTTTGTCATTAATGGATTTGTTACTAGTATTTCCGTTTAATTAATTATAGATTTCAAAGGTTAAAGATGAAGCTGAATATTCTTTTCCTTGTTTGCATCTCAGGCTGTTGCCTAGCATCATTTCTTCTTACAAGGTATTTCTTTTTAGTCTTCAAGTTCTGTGCTTCCTCAATACATTGTCCTGTGCTCATCTTTATTTTAGCTTAATTGCTTGTATTATTTTTTAATTTTAGGTTTCAATTTTTATGCCATTTCTGCTTGCCAGTTTTTGCTTCTTTTTGTCAATATCTAAAATATTGACATTGTTTTTATCTTTAGAAGCGTAATCTACAAGATTTTTAATCCAAATATTGTTTTCTGGTTTAGCTTTGTAATTGAAGAAGCTATTGTTTATATTGCCTAATTGGAAAAGGAAAAGTTTCAAAAGATATAAATATATCAATCTATACGTATAGGGTGCTGACACGTGAAGGGATCTTCAGATGAGTTCATTGATGCCAACATTCAACTTGCACTGGCATTTGTCAGAAAGCTCCAGGAGAAGGGAAACAAGAGCAGGTATTATGAGAGGCTTTCTTTCCTTCATTTGCTCATTTTTTCACTTCAAAATAAGATATGTAACCTAACAATTTGAATTTCAGGTGTTTCCTAATAAGCCAGAAAAACGGAGAGCTTCTCAACTTTTCAAAGCTGCTCTTGACTTAGTAACTTAATAATTTAGACTCAATTCTTTCTAGATTGCAATCCATTACTGCATTTGCAACCATTGACTATTTTGAGTTTCTACATATGGTAGAAGATATTTCATTTTAAGCCTAGAGTTTGATCCTGGGTTGACAGCGTGATGAGATTCAGATGTTTGTTCCTAAAAGGGGAAGAGCAATTTCAAAATTGGCAGTTACCGTTATGTTAATTAAATTTTGTATTGCCCTTAATTTGGGAAATCAGGGAAATGATAGAAATTAGAGAAACTCATAGATCTTCCATGTGACTTATTCAGAATTCTTTTGTGTTACGATATTGGTATAGATCGAAAACTGGCTTTTTATGTTGCAAATATGCTGAAAAATAAGTTGCTAATAGAGTATGTAAGATGTCCTATGGATTTTACATTTTATTTTTTCTTACAGATGGATGGTATAACCATAGGTTCTTTTGAAGATGTCCCCAACGGGGCGCTTACGTCATTTTTCAAGGAACACCTTAGATTTTGATTTTGAAGATGATAATGAAGGTTAGTTTTTCAACCCCAGCATTTCTTTTTAACCTTAAGCTTGACACATTACAATATGCTATTTCCAAAGTCATCTATATTAATTAATTTCCTTGTTCTCTTTGGTTTAGCAATTGCTACTTTCTTTTGCATTGTTGACTTCCAACCAAAGATTTGCATTATCATTTCTATATTTTACATTCAAACCAGAGAGTGCTCAAAAGTCTCCTTTCCCACTTTACTTAAAACTTTTTTACGTTACTTTTAACTCAAACCTGAAATATCTTTTCGTTTTTAACAAGGTTAGATTGTACCAGTAGCACCTTATGTTGTTAATTACAATGGAGCATTGTTTTGTCAATACCCTAGTATGCAAGTATTCTTTATAATAAGTACTCAAATCCTCCTTATCTTGTTTATTTTCTTTTTCATTGGTTTTTGGGATTAGATTTTAGATGCTATTTTGAGACCTTAACATGTATTTAATTATTTCAGTTGGTGACATCAAAATAGAGTAAATATCAAAAGAATTAACGTTGATCAATATTTGACAACAATTCAAGGGATACTAATTTAATAACATTCTTTTGCAGATTATTACTTTTAAGGGGCTCTTAGATATGATGAATTAATAGATATATTGATCGAAAAATTACATTTTTGGCATATTGGAGTCTTCCTACAAAATTATCAATTATCTCATCTAAAGTCTTGAACTTATTATTTGATCACATGAAGTAGATGTGATCTGCATTGTAAAAGAAAAATTGGGATTTTGTTCAAAAAAGTCATGATCATAATATGTTTCTAGTTTGGCAAGCTTTTGTCTAAAGCACACCAAACTACTCCCTTGATTGTCTAAGAAATATTTTATTTTAGGTTTGCTAGAATTGTGGCATTCCACATTTTTATGGTTTATAGTTCCATTCCTCGTCAATATATATGAATTCTAACCCTTATTGTTGAGTATCTTACAAATTGTCATGTGCTGACATTTTGCAGGACCTTGGCAAGTTATGCTTAAACGAACTGATAGTTCATATGATTGTGTAGCAGAGAGTGCAACTCGATTCACCCTTGGTAAGGTAAAGATCTTTTCTTACTCCATGCTTTTCTAATTAATACAAATAACTTCTTGTCATTATAACCGATTAATTAGTATGCCCTAGAAAAAAGAAGAACTATTGAGGGTTCTAAGATTGCAAGAGGAAAAGAGGAGCTCACTGGAATTTCTATACAAAGGCTACAAGGTAACCTTCTTATTTGAGTGTTTTCACATTATTATTCCACTGTCATCCTTTGTACCTTGGTAGTATCTTAAACTTGAAGATGTTTGTACATTGGTATTTTGTTAACATTCCTATTTTGTACTCATTATGTTTAAGTGATTTTTTTTATCGACAATTTAATTACAACATAAGGGAATATTAGAACAACCTTATTATTGAGTAACATTTTTTGTAGCTAAGATTGTTATATGCTATTTTTTGATCACATCATACTCCCACTTATCTCATTTCCATAGAGCCTTAAAGTAAATAAATTTCCTTTATAACAATTTTAAAATATTTTCCTTTTAAACCTGTTATGTAATCTAGCCATTTGCTTAAGCTAAATGTGCTCTTTGCTCTTCTTCTTTTCTTTTTGGTCAAGATACTTTGGTGTGCATTTCATGAAGGTAACATTTGTATTATTTACTATTCTGAAGCACTTCATAAGTTAAGGCTTAAGATGCGAAATTGGACTCTCTTGCATTACAATTTGATGATTAAATTTCAATTTTCTTTGATGGCCAAAAAGGTCCTGGATCTTGCTATTTATTGGCAATTTGTCTTCCTAATAGTGACTGAAGAAACTTTTTATGTGTTTCAGAATTCATAAACCTTGTTTCATCAGAGTGCAATGAAGTTTGTAGCAGAGAGGATAAACACACAATTGCCCCTGCGTACATGCTAAAGGCTTTGGAGGTAGTTGATCTACTACGAGTTGAGATCATAGTGACAATAATCATGACCTCATAGTGGTGAGACTTTTGTTAAATTATTTTTTAGTCCTCATGTTTTGAGAGTCTTATCACCTAAATGACAAATATTAATTTAGTGTGCACATTAAGGTTATTGCTGTAAAATTTAATGACTTATGAATCTTTTTCATGAAATAGGAAGTTTTGTCTTTTCATTTTCATCTTAATTTCAATCCTCTAAGGAGCTCAATCAATTCTTATGACTAGTATATACTAAGCAGAAATAGGATGGTGGCTATCTTGAATTTTGAAAAATATTAAATAAAGCCTTGGATCCTATCAAACATCACATCAATCATTTGTAAGTTGAAAAGTTGCTTTATGCAACATTTATCCCAAATTGTTTTAATAGTTTAACTAATTTATCAAAATAATATACGTTCAATTTTTATTTAGGAATTTATATTGTAGTCTAAAAATTGTAACTATTATAAAGAGATTGAAAGTGAAAATAAAAATGTATCTTAATTTTTATTCATTGTCATTTAATTTTGTCACTAAATTTGTTCTTTTTTTTGTTAATACTTGAAGGGTTCACTAAATCATAATGTCATTATTTTCAATTATTGTGGGAAGTTTGTTACATCTTGTTCTTTCAAGTTCTCTACATGAGTTTCTAGATTGTATTCGATTCTACCTCTTCGTTTTGTTTTTCCTGTTGAGATGAATATGCTATACCATGTGTTATGATCGATTACGTTATAAATAAAGCAGAAAGAGTTAAATTGGGGAACACTAAATAACTACCTTATTTTTCTTCTACCTTATTAAAGGACATTTTTGTTTTCTTAATGTGTTAAGTTCTCGCCTTATGATATATTAGGTAATAATTTCTTTCCCAATAATGGGATATACGGGTAAAGGAAAGATATCGTTTTTGGTGTTAGCTTGAATATTTTACCTCGAAAGGTTCTCAACTTTAACGACGAGGGTCAATAAAATCATTTAAGTGAAACTCAAATCTAGGAAATCATGGGAACAAAAAGGAATCATTATTACAATTGAATTGCGATTGGAGAGAGACCAAATCTAAATGTTTCGTGGTCTAGAGAAAATTAAATAGTTTTTAGGAATTTGTTTTATTAGCTTTTTCTATTTGAAATTTTCTATTACCCATAAACGATTAAGATTTTTTTTATGTATTTTATATGACACAAAAATGTTATGTTTCTTTAACAATAGTTAGATAAATCTTGATGTTGACGTAGTTGGAACTTGTAGGTCCTAAGGTATTAAGTCAAAGGGATTGACGATATTCCATTCCATGCAACTATGAAACATGAAACTTTTACATTCATCACTAAATACTTTTGATCAAATTTTAGGCATTGACGATATTCTATTCCATAACCTAAGGATTACTTATCGACAAGATAATTCCCAAATTTTATTATATCTTGAATGCCTATAATCCTATTGCACTTTCAAACTCCTTTTGCCGCTATTTTCTTTTCTTTTTTTGCTATCTGCTGATCCTTAGTACTCGGATGATTGTACTCTTAATGCACATACAAACTATTCCTGCTATTATTTCGCTGTCTTTTTTGCTATTTATTAATAACTATTGTTGAACAGTATTTCTCCTGTATTCTATTTTGTATTGCCGATTTTTTGTTCTCGTTCTATTTGCTCAGTTAGTAATTTTTTTAATTCACATATTTATTGATTGTTTTTTACTTCGGTTAGAATTTTCTTTTTAAACTTTAATTGATTTGTTTTAATTCATATTAAATTTTGCATTTGTTATATTCTATACTAAAATATTATAACAAATTTTATCCTTAGATTGTCAATTTTTCCTTTACACTTTTATTAATTCAATTTAAATATTCACTTATTATATTTTTTCTTTTTTCCTTATAAAAAATTATGCCCTCCACCGTACATTTCCAACTTTTATCTTCAAATTGTAACTATAACAATATTTACTTACATATTTTAAGCACATATAACAAAACTTATGTATACATACATACTATTTAGTTTCCAAAAACAACTGGGCATTATAAGTTTCCAAATTTTTATTGCGCATTTGTGTAGTAAACGACTGCTAGTACTCTACTAAGAAAGTTATACTACCAGACAAGACAGTTTATGTTAATGAGCATTCCATATCTTCATCAATGTTTTTCCCTTTGTAGTCAATAATATCCTATGCAATGTCCAAATGAATTCAAGTTTATATGTGAAGTTTCTATAATTCAAATGTAAAGAGTGACATATGAGTTCTCAAGTCTTGTCTAGTTTGCATACAATAATCTTTCATTTATATTTCACTAGGTTGATGATGCATTGTCATTGTTCAGACGGATTTATTGGCTTTATCCTTAAACATTTAGATGAATTTTAAAAATATTTGTATGTCTAAGTTAACTTTAGATGTCTACTATGAAGTAATCCGATAGTTATGATTTGAACTCTTAACAATAATGGTCAAAGGTTCCACTCTTCCAAAATCTTTTAGTTGACATTGACCAAAAACTTTACTTTTACTCCAATTGATTTATGGGTTACGACTATACTTATTTTGAGGCTGATATCATATTTTATGAGCATTCATCCATTTAATAAATGATATTCACAAATAGATACTTATAGAATATAATAGAATCATAGTAACGAGAACAGATGATCTGAACTTCTTATTTTGGCATAACACAATTTACTTTTACTTTTATTTTATTTAGTTAGAACAACTTTTATTAGTTTATAGTAAGTTAGGCTTAGGAAAAATGGAACCTTGTTTTAAACCTAAGTTTATCTTAGGCTAAATTCACTTATGATTAGGAATTCTAACTTTAAGTTATAAGTTATTCGTTTACCAAACACCAGTCTTCCTTAACATTTATACCAAAAAAAAAAAGAAAAACCTTAGCCATCTTTTTTAAATTTATTTTTTACGAACAAAACACGATCACTACTTAGCATTTCATACATCGGCAGATCGCTATCGGTTCTACCCAGTGTCGGCCCTAGGCAGGGGCAGGCAGGGCACCTGCCCAGGGCTCATCAATAAAAGGGCCCTCCTCTTGGATTGGATTTGTATGACGACCTGTATTGTTTCTCCTCTGTTATTTTCTTGGACAAATCTATTCTTCAGCTAATATTTTACTTCAATTAATACGAAAAGGGCCCCTCTTAGAAGTCATGTCCTCCCTTATATTATTACAAATTTATAACTCATTTTGAATTGTAACGTTAACTAAAACTTATAACATTATCATAAGTTAACATTAAAATTTAAAGTTAACGTTAATTTATGATAGTTATAAATAGTTTTGAAGAATTTAGATGTATTTACCCTATGATTTTTTTTATTTTCATCAATATATGCATCTAAGGTACTCCAGCTTAAAAATTGACAGCAAAATTTTTTAAGATTTTGTCTTCTAAATTTCAAGTGTAATTTAAAGTTTCTTATTTTTTAATTTATTTTAAGCTTGTTAAATATTTGAATATATTATAATTAATTTGTAATTTGTCATTAATATGGACATTATATTAGCATTTTAAAATCATAACATTAATATTAAATGATATTGTATTTATTTGTGTTTTTTCTTTTTTATTTTTAGATTACTTATTATTTATAAAAATAAATTAATATTAATAAATAAATTAATTTTTGTAATTGTAATTTTTATTATATTTTGACACAAGTAATGTAATAATTGTTGGATTTGTGTTCTTTTAGAGTTCACAAAAGTTTAATGATAATATAAATAAATCAAGTAATTTAAGTTACTCAATTCAGAGACTTCATAAATGGTTTCCTTTATTATAAAAATACGTATGAATTATGATTCTATTATACATGTTATGATTCTATTAATTATTGTGGATATGACAATTGCTTCGTTGAAGAATAGATTTGAACAATTAATAACATTTGACAACATTTTTGACTTCTTATTTGATTCAAAGAAATTGAGGTCATTGGATGATAATGAATTAAGAGAATGTTGCACTAATTTTACAACGATTTTTTCTCATGATAATGTGTCAGATGTGGATTTAGATGAACTTTTTTCTGAATTAAAAGTGTTGCGAATGACTTTGCTAAATGAGTTAATGTTATCAGTTAAAATTTTAGAATTTGTTAAAGCTGCAGATTGTTATCCAAATGTTTCAATTACTTATCGAATTCTATTAATTATACTTGTGACTGTAGTATTAGCTGAGAGAAGTGTTTTAAAGTTAAAATTATTGAAAACTTATTTGAGGTTATCAACGTCACGTTAAAGATTAAATAGTTTATCTATCTTATATATTGAGAAGGATATGCTAGATAATATTGATCTTAATAATATTATTAATAATTTTAAATTTAGAAATACATAAAGAAATTGCTTTTCATAAATTGAGTCATTTATGTTTCATATAAACATTGAAAAATTTTAAGTTTACATGTTTATATATTGTCAATTTATTAAGACCTTTTTTTTTATTTCACCTGTACAATGATAGGATCGGCCTGGCTCCACCGCTAGCTTGACATTATCAACAACTAAACGGTGAGAAGGAGAGTGTAGATGGCGTTAGCAAGAAGATGTTTTAGAGGAACGGCCCTGGCTCCACCACTAGCTTGACATTATCAACAACTAAACGATGAGAAGGAGAGTGATAGATGGCCTTAGCAAGAAGATGACGACACTGACAAGTAGGGCGGTGAAAAACGGCAGAACAATGGCAATGCAGTGAAGGATTCACCGCCATCACCATCTTGCTCACACGCTCAACGCCATATCCGATGACGACAACTCAGGCGATTCAACACTAGATGCCGACGTCCCAACTACCTCTCAATGCCAGGCTTCGATAGTGTCGCTCAACGCCGTGGATAATCGTTGGGTTCAAGCAGAGTTTACGGCAGCTGTTATTAGTATACCGAAGTTTTTACTTAGGTCATTTAAATAAGACAACATTCTCACGTCATTGTTGAATAACAAAGGAAATAATGAACAGACAGGAGTTACGGTCAAAATTAACAATTATTACTTTTCAAAATGTATACAAAGGAATGAATACTCTCATTCCCTTTCATTCCCTTTCTCTCTGTCTCTTTCCTAGGCACTTGTGACTTTTACGATTCAAAAACTTAACTCAATAGAACTAATTTGTTCACTTCTATTTTTATCAAATTACATCTCACTAATCAATTGGATAAAACCAAACACCCATATTACATTTAACTAATACATCCTTATCCAAAACAAAACTTTATTGTCTTTTATCCTCCGTCTTTATCTTTTAAAGTTGATATATATTTAATGTGATCTTATCCTCTATATCATCTAAGATCTCACTTAATCTTTGTCACGAGTCATCCAAGCCTAAAAACTTTTCATAGCACACTGGTATCTATGTCAAGTCCATTAATTATAGTCCGTCTATTTGAGCACATATCAAATCTTTAGAACTCTCTTTGTCTGTTGGACTGATTACATGATTGTGTTGGCATACTTGTAGGAGTCAAAGAGTCAAATTCTATAATTAGAGTAGGCCATAATAGTAGGAATCCATAATTAGTAACAATAATCAGAGTTGACTGAAAAGTTGTATATAGATCTGTAATATATGAAGAGGAAATGATACAGTGAAGAACGAAATTCTTCATGGTATCAAAGCAACCCACAACTTGAAACTCGTAGTGAACCATTCTTTCCTTTTTCTTTGAATCGCAAATGGAAGATCAAAGCTCCATACCAACAACCATGAATCCAAGTTCCATCATTCCAACCACATCATATAACCCTCCACCATCAATCATAGTTCAACAAGACAACACCGTTTTTCCCACCAGTGTTGTTCTTGATGAAACAAATTTTCCCTTATGGTCACAATTGATGGAAATGCGCATTGGAGCACGAAACAAAATTGGCTATCTTACAGGTGAAATGGTGAAACCAGCAACAAATGATTCTAGCTACTCAACATGGACTACAGACAACAACAAAGTTAAGAGCTGGCTCATTGATTCAATGAGCCCCCATCTAATGCAACGATTTATTCGACTTGCCACTGCTAAGGAGATCTGGGAAGCTGTTGCGAAAACTTTCTATGATGGCTCAGATGAGACGTGCTTGTTTGAATTGAATCAAAAGTCCTTCACGACCAAACAAAATGGTCGACCGTTACCTACCTATTATAATGAATTGGTTGCAATTTTTCAGGAAATTGATCATCGGATGGCTATGCAGGAAAACACAACTACTAGAGTTGTACATATGCACTCCATAATGGCAAGGCTACGGGTCCATATCTTCTTAAGTGGGCTTGATGCAGAATTTGATCAAGTTCGTGGTGAGATTCTACGAAAGGATCCAAAGCTAGATTTGGAAAATACTTATGCATATGTCAGAAGAGAGGCTCAACAGAGGCAGATCATGGGAAATTCACGATCATTTGTTGAAAATTCAGCCATGGTCGTTCACCGAAACAAAGGGCGAAATAATCCACCATCGGGAAAATCTAATAATTTTGTTTGTAATCATTGTGGTGAGACAGGACACTCGAAACAACGATGTTATGAGATTATCGGGTATCCGGACTGGTGGGATTTCTCGAAGAAGCCAAGAAAAAAGGTCATTGGCAAAGTAGCAGCGGCTGTACAAGGAGATAATAAACTGACCCATGAAGAAAAACCGCAACCTATAGTCAACGTGGCTCAACCAGGTATTTCTGGTAAGGTGGATGTTCATTCGATCACTGCTACGAATAATGCTTGGATAATTGATACTGGGGCAACCGATCATATGACTAATGATCCGAAAAACTTACAAGCAATTCATTCATCTCCTCAGGTTGACATTTCCACTGCAAATGGAAGCACTTCTCCTATTATCGGAGAAGGATCTGTTGTTTTATCCAATAAATTGACACTTGATACTGTCTTAGTTGTTCCTACCCTTGAGTATAATCTTTTATCGATCAGTAAAATTACTTCCTCTCTTAATTGTCTTGTCATTTTTTGGCCTTTATTTTGTGTTTTTTAGGACATTCTGACCCGGAGGACTCTTGGTTATGGTGTTAAAAAACATGAGCTCTACTACTTGGAATTAACTGAAGATGGGGAACGACAATTCAGTCAAGCTTTTCAAACAAATGGGGTTGAAAACTCTCGCACAAATATCTGGTTATGGCATAAAAGGCTAGGTCACATTTCTTTTGGTTATCTTAAGAAACTTCGACCAGATTTATTTT
>JANIJH010000005.1:72194786-72207028 GCA_024520975.1 Erythroxylum areolatum
GGACTGATTGCATGATTGTGTTGGCATAATTGTAGGAGTCAAAGAGTCAAATTCTATAATTAGAGTAGGCCATAATGTTAGGGATCCATAATTAGTAACAATAATTAGAGTTGACTGAAAAGTTGTATATAGATCTGTAATATGTGAATAGGAAATGATATAGTGAAGAACGAAATTCTTCAGTCTATTTGAACATATATTAAGTCTTTAGAGCTATCACATGTCTCCCTGATATATGTGATTTAGCTAACATTCAACTCAAGGTTCATCTCAATTTATCTTTTAGTCTAATATTCGAATCTTGCATCTTATTGAAGATTTTTGTCAATGTGTACCAATACATGTCAACTCAATGACGATGCTTGTTTTTCTTGCCTACTCGTAAATCTTTGCTTTGTTTTGTTGTCCCAAATATCAAACATTGCTCAAAACTCGTTAATGCCTGCACGATTTTATTATTAGAGTTTAGGGGTCTAACAATAGCCTTGGTTTTATGTGGTGGCCATGTAATTTTTGCAGTGTTTTCTAAGCTTGTGATGATGAATAAATTAAAACGGAATTATTGATTAATATCATGATTAATCAATACAATTAGACTAACCCTATAATTTTAACATGCTATATTCAAGAATTGGATAGATAAATACTTGAAAATTGAGGAACAATTGAGTCCATTGTTATTTTCTGTGAAGCGGAGTGACACAGATGCAAAAGATTGATTATTGCTATTTCAAATCCTAAAAAACTACATACAATTCTCAATAGGGTGATTTATTTAAGATTGACTAGCAGTAGGGCTTCTTATACACTACAAACATAGGTTAAGCCTACCCATCATAGCAAACTCATGAACACAAGCTCCATGACCCTTATGGCAGAAATACTAGGCCCAATTAAGTTGACATCTATAAGTTCTCAAAATACAAAATACAAACTATAAATAAAGAAAACTGAAAAGTATCCTCCGTAGATTTATTAGTTTAAATTAATATTGCAAAATTGAATAAAGTTATATTCTTTTTATATTTAGTGCTTGTTTGTTTCAATTTTTAGAAGGTGAATAAGCACTTTTTTCATCGCAAAAGCTGTTTTAAAAAAAAAGAGTATTTGGCTGTAAAATTCAAAAGTACTTTTTTTCATAGAAATGGCTTTTTTAGATACTAAAATACAGTTTTTTGAGAAATACAAATTTGGAACTTTTGAAAAAAGTACTTTTTTCAGGTAGATTTTTCAGATAAATTAATAAATCTAATTTTTAGTTCTCTTTATCCTTATGTTTTTACACATAATTCTCACAATACCCACAAACACATCTTCACGTTTATTTTGAAATTTATATAATATTATTTAACTTTTTATATGTTTTAATATTTATTTTTGATATTAGTTTTATTTATATTATAATCCATATAAAAGATTTGGTTAGATATATTTTTATTTATGTTTCATATGGTTTAAAATTATATAATAATTAATATATTGTGCTTTGCATATTTTTAATATATTTTAAAAATTTTTTATATGCATAAATAATTTTATTACAAAATAAAATATAATTAAAATTAAAAATATTTTTTATTTTTATGTAAACAGTTTATTGTATGAAGTTTTTTCAAAAAAATTCTTTTTTAAATGACAGTCAAACAGTCAATTGACTTATTAGAAAAGCTTTTCTTTACAAAAGTTCTACTGATATAAGTCCATCCAAACAGACACTTAATTCTATTAACGCTCTAAATTTCTTACATAAAATTAAGACTTATTAACTATTTCACTAATTGAAAGGACCAAGCCTTGGATTTATTCACCATAAAATTCATAAAACAATATTGCAATTATATAACATGACACAAGAGTATGTGTCATATGAATACTTATTAAACCAAAACGAAACTTTGGAATCCAGTTATTGGTTAACCAATCCAACTGAAATATAGAAATAATATAATGACTGCTCTAAAATTGACCTACATTGTTCGAATAATGATGAAATTCTGATAAATCTTCTTCATCATCGAATTCTTCTTCTAAAATCTCCTCATGTTCATCTTCGTCTTGGTTGCTCTTGGGTCTGCTTTTATATATTTTACATAGCACCCAATCCTTCATCTATCATGTAAAAAAAGAGAGAAAGAAAGAAATATAATATAAAAGTCAATTATGATTAATCAACAATTAGTTTGCTACGTATCCGAAGCAATGTTTTAAAAGATAAAATAAATTTAAGTATTAAATCATTATAAAATTTATTAAAAATTAAATAAAATTAAATAATTTAAAATATGGTTGAAAAATAATGTACTCATATTTATAATTTGAAATTAAGTAAAAAAATTATTAAATAAAAATTTATTTATTTATTTTAATTTGTAAGAACTTATTAATTAATTTTTAAAAATAATAAATCAAACTTAAAACTTAGAATATTTAAAATTTTTACGATTAAACCGAACTACTTTTTTTATATCATTGATAGGATATCAGTTTTGAATTTCGGATAGTTATAATATACAGCTATACGTACCTTCGTCTGGTCTTCACCAGCTGTTGTGCTAGAGGATGGAGCAAGCAAAGTGTACTCGTGCATCTTCCATTTAGTTTTGGTTACATTAGGGTGTTTTCCTTCATAATAATTCAGCGATTTCCTGTAGCCTACAGGAATGGCTCTGTAACATGGAATAGACACGTCAATCCCAGTAGATATCCAGTACCCATCGCTAGCTGGTCGATACCCACCAGGCAATCGATATCTGTATGTGAAGAAGAACCAGTCATGCTCTCTTACCCTTTTATACATATCTGCTCATAGTAACATGCACGAAGTTATATAAACGAAGAGACTTGTTCTTCTTAAGAACTTTAAATAGTGAAGTGGTATGTATAAACCTGTTAGTTCTTGAGGATGAAAACGGTAGAGATCAACCTCGTGGATTCTATGGAAGGGCATTGGTATGATATTGACCTTTTTATACAAGAAATCAAGCAGCTCTTCGTCGGTAGGAAGCCACCGATAGCCAGGTGGTAACTTTCTGAGGTACTGACCAATGTGGTCATTGCTCATGTTACTCCTGTTGATGACGCTATTAGATAGGAGGTTATTATTTTCCATCGTCGTCGAGGAGAAATTGACTGGAGGAGTTGGATCAGTTCATGAGATTCTTGAAGAACGTTTACATATAATGAACTAGGATTCCTTAATCCAAGTAGAACTAGGATTCTTTAATCGGATAAGAGTTGGTATTTCCTTGATCCGATTAGAATTATCATTCTTTAAAACGTGTTTTTTTGAAAGAAAAGTTCAAAGTATTGTATGTCTTATCAAATTAAATTCCAAACTCATTCTGTTTTGACAGAAAAAGGTAATTCATATAAGCAATTTTGTAGGAGTAGAAACATACAAAAAATCCGAAAATTTATTATTAGAAAACCAGCTTACAGTCCGGCTGCTCCATGACAAATTTTCATCTGATACGGAAGACTGAAAGATTAGGACTTGACAGTAACAAATTTCATTTCCTGCAAACAAAATAGAATTCTTATAACTTGCCAAGTCCATACCCTAACATTACATACGATCAAAATTTTACGTAACTATTCATTCCTATCCTTTGTGCAAACTATATCTAGTCAGACTACTCGTGTTGTTTCTCTCTAGACATAAATCTAAACAGGACGGAGCAGACAACATATAGTACTGACAGGACTTTCGGTATTCAAATCGGGAAGAGTTCACCATTAAGTTGCATTTGCTGCATCTTTTCTGCTTTGCATTGAAGGCATATACTTCAGGCGGTAACTCACCAGTGAAGGTCCAAATATTCTGTATTTACCAGCACTGCTGAAAGCTGCTTCTGCATCAGCCTGTTTCCGGAAAACCACTTTCGCCCGACTGCTCTTCTTCAGCACTTCTGTTTCTGATTCCATGAGAAGTCCAAAACGGCTAAATATCCTGTTCAAGTTAGTTTTTGAAGGGACGGAATCCAAGTTTGTGAACTTCAATATCAAAGCTGTTGGAGTCGAATCGAAATCGCTATCTTCTTCCAAGTCATATGCCGTGTCCAGCGCTTCCATATCAGGAGACTCAACATCACTTTGCTGTTCTATATCCAAGTTGGTACCACATTGAACAACGGATTCTGGCTCAGCAGTGGGGTCTTTTTCAATGGCATTATTGGGCAGAATCTCTACGGTTTCTTTTTCATTCTTAAGGGAAGATAATTCTCCAGGATTGCTTTGGATAACCGTATCTGCCAAGTAGGAATCTTTTATAGGCTCAGACACATCTGTTTCAGTTTCAAGCTTCACTGATTCTTTCTCAGAATCATCATCGAGTCTACGTTCCATTATAGGTTCTGTAAGCTGCTGCTCGCTGAGATGATCGGGGCAAACAGAATTCCTGAATGCAGTAAAGAAGCTTGTCATCGGTTCGAAGGAACTAAATCCCTTCATGGGATCCTTGGCAGCAAGGGAAAGACGCAAGACCATGTCCTCAGTTGAAGAATCTTCCACGGAGAACAGCTTCTTGGCTTGAGATTTTACACACATAGACTTATCTTTGCTTTCGCTCTGTGCTGACAGTTTTTTGGAGGTTCTTTTATCTGATTTTAGTATTGGTGCCTGCCCATTCATTTGAGACGCAACCCTGAGGATGCTATCCCCGACTCTATAGGTTTTCTTCAGCTGGGAAGAATTTGAGTCAACACCAGATGTTGAACAACTTTCGGGCTGGTAATGATTTGTGTCAACACCTGATGTTGAAGAACTTTTGCTGTGTTCTACAGCTGATGGATCAGAAGAATCAACACCCTTCCGTTTCTTACCACAGGGCACACAAATTGACTTCTTTTTACCTTTACCAACCAACCCACTTTTACCATCAGGAAGAGATGATCGTCTCTCGGCCATCAGGTCAGCCAAACTTTTCTCTTTCTTGACAGAATGATCACCAAGTCCAAAGAAATGCTTACGTTTCTTAGACAGGCTATATTGACTCTTTGATTTACCCTTTCCAGGCAACTCTAAATCAACCATTTTAACTTCTGAAACTTCATTTTCACTCGCATTAGAATCTTCACTATCAAACGTTACTTCTTCAAATGATGGGACCTCTGTATCGCTATCCAATATGGCTCCAAGGATTTGCAATTGAGGTGGGTCAGAATAACCTCTCCAATGGTTGAATGCCAGCAGTTGGGCTTCCACAGACAAAAGTTCAAGTCTCTCCACTCCACCTAAAGGCAACTGGCCAAATGCTTTGACATACTCAACAAAAGTCTCAGGTTCAAAGGTATCTGCAGTAGAGAAACGATCCCCTCCATCCTTTCTACTATATTCTTCCCGTACTCCAGCATTGATAATAGACTGTGTTTTGATCTTGCTATAGTTAGGCATGCAAGGACAGGCTAATCCATACTCCACCCGTCTAGCAACCTCAGCCAAAGCACACTCAACGGCATAAGAAAAATCCTCAGTATTACTCTGTTTTTCCATTTGAGAAAAATGGGACCTGAAAGGCTTTATCATAGACTCGTCATTCCAAGCAAAGGTTTGGTCCCCAAAATATGCGATTAAATAGCCATCCCTTTTGAAATACTTCTTCGCCTGATCTGAACAAGTAGAAGGATCAATTATTTGGCCAGGCCACCAAGGATGGCTCCTTACTTTGCCCCAAACCAGATCACCAACACCTACCTCCACCTTTGAGATTGCTGCCTTTTCAATTTTAGCCACTGTAATATTACTATCTCTTCTGCTCCCATTATTGTCACTTCTCCCATAAATCATTTCATCAATAACATCATCCCCATTGATTTCAACTTTACTGGTCTTGGCTTCATCAATTTCCATTTCATGAACCTCATTCCCATGTGAAACTACCTCCACCTCGACCCGATCACAATCTCTTTGATCCTGAAAATCACTACCACTAGCTAATTTCACTTCCACATCGACAATGCCAGGCACCAAACCAGAGGAACCCGCGTCCCCTAAATGGCTTCCATCACCAAGCACGGACCTTGAACTCTCAGCAACATCACCATCCTCCATTCTCATTTCCGCCACACTAACAGCTCCAGTTTCGGCTTCATTCCCCCAAATTTTCTCGTCTAAACTAACCTTTTCTCCATCAACCCCTCCAACGTTGCCATCAACAGACTCCCGAGTTTGACCTTTAACATTAACAGGATTGATTAGGGTTTTAAAACCGCAGGTATCAACCCCACTAACATCATGCCCTTGTTCAGCCGGAACGGCGTCGGAATTAAGATCGATTTGGTCAAAATTCATAGACATGAATCAACCCTAGAAACACATACATATGTATCATCAAAACATTGATAATTTACCGACAAAAAAAGGGTAACTCCTGCCAAAATAAACCGTATTCAATTTCAATAAATCAGAAACAGGGAACGGAAAAATACCTTTTTATTACTATATTGAAAACGATTTCTCTAGAGCGAGCTAGTTGAGTGAAATGCATAGGATCAAGAGTGATTAGAGCGTTGAGGAGTTTTAAGCGGAGAAGGAGATGTACTGTGTCGTATGGAAATTGGTTTCCAGTTCGGATAATGACGTGTACGGCCAGATATCAGTATTTACACGTGGATTGCATCCGACGGCTCACTCCTCAAACCAGTTGTAATGTTGTGATCCATTAGGTCTCCAAGTGTTTTTCCTCTTCAAACGATGTCGTTCGCGTTTTGATTGTCTCCTCTCTCCCGCCAAAACCAGAAGGATTAAATAGAGGGAAGTGAAAATTAAAAATTCTGGAGAATGGGAACGATGAAGTACCACAGTCCGATGACCGTCGGCACCGATGTGGTGAAGATTTTGGAGATATACTTCCCAGAAAACGACTTTGTCGTCGATGAGTACAAGCTTATGCTCACGTCGCATTTGATTAACTTCTTCTCTACCCCTCCTGGCGGAGATTTCTCTTCTCAGGTTTCTTCTTTGCTTCTCTAGTTAGGGCATGACATGACTTAATGAGTAATCGATTTGTTTCTTTTTTAATGTTTAGTTTCGAAATATTTAGCCTTATGCTGTTTATGAGATGATTTAGAGGGATTGAGCTGAGAGAGGTAACAATTATTATTATATGATTAGGTGAAGCGTGAGAGTAGCATATTCGTTTTGCCGGTGGACTTTCAACAGTTTCGGAAAGTGTGTGATGTTGATGAATTTTATGCCGCTTTAGCAGACAAGCCTAAAATGGCTCTTTCTTGCATGGGTGCTGCAGTTCACAAGGTACAGAGCAGAAATGATGGAATGTTTAGTTAAAATTTTGTTTCTGTTGCCTTTTTTTAAGTAAAGAAAATGAATTAGTTAGAATTGGAACAGGTGCTTTTGATGCAATGGAATGATAACATATTGGATGAAGGGATGAAGATTAATGTTCGTCTTCACAACTACCCTGAGTCTATGATTGCTTTGAAGAATCTTAAAGCGGCCTATATTGGTATCACTTCTTTAATCTAAAAATTTCCTGCTTTTTATGGCCTAAGAATTTAGATTTTGGATGTATCTTTGTATTCCGGTTTATTCCATGTTGAGGGATTGCTATGAATCACATGATCTCCTGTAACGTGACAGAAAAGCTTGTTTCTGTGCGGGGAACCGTTGTGAAAGTCACCACCGTCAAGCCACTGGTTGTCAAGATGACTTTTGACTGCGAAAAATGTAAATCCAACATAGTTCGGATTTTTCCCGATGGAAAGTTTTCACCACCATTTGCTTGCAATTTAAATGGGTGCAAGAGCAGAACTTTCAAGCCTATTCGATCTTCTGCAGTAGCCATAGATTTTCAGAAAATAAGGTTGTCTCTGGATGTCTTGTACAAATCAAAACTTCAATCTTTCTAAAGCTTAATTTGGTCCAGATGTGGGGATAGGTTTTCTTGCAAGCGCAAGGCAGCATTTGCTGATTTTCCTTTTATATCTTTCTGGCACTTACATATTGCCCTGTCAATGTAATCTGTCCAGAATACAGGAGTTACTGAGGCCCGAAGATCATGAAGATGGGAGGGTACCTAGAACTGTGGAATGTGAACTAACTGAAGATCTTGTTGATGCGTGTATCCCTGGCGATGTGGTGACTATTACTGGAATCATAAGAAGTATCAATAATTACATGGACATAGGAGGAGGTACATATAGCATATTCTCTCTTGTACACAAATTGCTTCATTATCTTAGGCATAATTTATGTGGATATTTCGGGTCAATGTATCTTCCCTGCCTTTCTAAAACTGGTTCATCAACAGGAACCCAAGTGCTATGCATTTAGTGCTCTATTTTCTAAATGAAAAGAATCACCACGATAGGCCCAAAAAGTTTTCCATACGAGAATGTCTACCATGTTAATGTGGTATTCTTGTTGAATTTTCACCCTTGGACTTCATTCTGATGCCTGATACCACCTGTGACTACATATGGAACGAATGGTCCTGGAAGTTGGGAAGTTGATAGTTTAGAACTTTTTAGGCCCTTTATGTTTCTATGAGTAACATGAAACTATCCAAGAAATGTTGTATGTACGGCATTCATCATAGACATTTTGAGGCTATTAAACCATTGCTTAGCACATTTATCTGGACTCTTTATACTTGCAGGAAAATCAAAAAGCAAAAACCAAGGATTTTATTTTTTGTATCTTGAAGTAATTTCCATAAAAAATTCCAAGTCCCAATCAACATCTGAGGATATGCAAGATTCTACATCCAGTAATAGAGCCACAAAATTGTCTGATTTATATTCATTCTCATCAAGGGATTTGGAATTCATTGTGAAGTTTTCAGAAGAACATGGTTCAGATATCTTCCGTCAGATAATTCAATCAATATGTCCATCAATCTATGGACATGAAGTTGTTAAAGGTAAATCTATCTCTTGAGGGCTTCCAATGCTTTTTTCTAATTAAAACTTTACGCTATTTCCACTGCATCTTTCATCTAGTGGGCAAGCAAGGATGTTCAGATCTTTATTTATGAATTTATAGTCATACGATGCAGCTGGAAATATACAACAATGATCCATGTGTTATCTTTTGGCATCAATGTTTTGATCCCACATTGGTGAGTTATTAGTACCAATTTTTATCCCATATTGATAGATTATCTAATGGTGAGTAGTTTGAGAGCTATAAAAGAAGGGCTCTCCTCCCCCATTGATATCTATCCTAAATTTGTATCTCTTCTCTCATATTTAAATAAAAGCGAGCCATTTGAGAGATGCTAAGAGACTAGGCGCATTTGGTTGAACTCTGTTATTAAATTTTTGGGTGTGTTCTTTCTTATCGCTTTTATTATTTCGCATTTATTGTCTTGTTTCTTTTCAAGTTGTAGTGTAGTATTCAATATTATTTGATGAGTACCTTTGTAGTGTTGTGTTCAATTTATTTGGGTGTATTTACTATTCGTGTGTATATACGGGTTAGGTTGTGATAAATATATGGTGTATGTAATTTCTATCTTGGAGGTTGGGTTTTAAGTGGGACCATTTGTGATCTCTCTGTTTTTTCCTGGGACTTTACGTGGAATGGTAATACTATCTAGGAGGTCATTGTGATCTTTTCTAGGTATTACCAAATCTGTTTACTTTATTAGTTGTTTGATTGAGAGAAAAAATTATCCGATTTTTCCAACAAGTAGTATTAGAGTCAAAGGTTCGTCATTGGTTTGTTTGTAATATTTGTTATATTGAATACTATATTTTGAGTCTATAATGATCAAGAAACACTAAGGACATCGGCTTCCTCGTCATCATGGTCGAGGATTCTATTGTCAAGTTTGAAATTGACGGTGGAGATATTTGACAGTATTGGCCATTTTGACATATGGTAAGGGGAGATTTTGGACTCCCTTTTCTAGCAAGGTTTGGACATTACCATTGACGAATAGAAACTAGAAGATGTTGAGGATAAGGATTGGAATATCATAAATCGGTTGGCATGCGGAACAATTCGATTGTGTCCGTCTAGAGAGTAGAAGTATGTTTTCAAGAACGAGATTTTTGCACACAAATTATAGAAGGCATTGGAGGATAAATTTTTCAAAAAGAGTAGTCAGAATAAGCTTCTTATGAAGAAAAGACTGTTCCGATTTGATTACCGATTAGGTATTACTATGAATGAACATATCATATGTTTAATCATTTAGTAGCAGACTTGTTGAATTTGGATGTGAAATTTGAAGATGAAGATTTGGCTTTGATGTTGTTATCCTATCTTTTCGATGAATTTGAACACTTAGAGACTACGTTACTTCATAGAAAGGAAAATGTATCTTTAGATGCTATATGTTCTGTTTTGTATAGTCATGAATTGAGAAAGAAGGATAAAATGAAAAAACAAAACAACTACAGCAGATGAAGCATTGGTAGCAAGAGGTCGTCAGCAAAGCCAGTTAAAGGGGAGAAGAGGAAGATCCAAATCAAAAAGTCGAGTTGCCAAAGATAAGTGTGCTTTCTGTCATGAGAAAGGACATTGGAAGAAAGACTGTCCAAAATTGAATAAGAAAGGGAAGGTTCTGCAAGATGCAAATGTTGCAGAGTGTAAAAGTAATGCGCAATCAGATATCTCTTTGGTAATTTTATCTTCAACATCGCATCTAGGCAAGTGAATTTTGGATTCAGGTTGCTCTTATCATATGTCTCCTATCCGAAAGTGGTTCTTTGATTTTGAAGAACTCGATGGCGGGGTTACTTACATGGGTAATGATAATCCATGTAAAACAACCAGGATAGGTTCAATTAAGCTGCGGAATCATGATGGTTTCACCAAAATTTTGAGAGATGTACGGTATGTACCAAAGTTGAAAAGGAATCTCTTCTCTTTGGGATTTTTAGAATCAAAAGGCCTGGTAGTAATAATACGAGATGTAATTCTTAAAGCAATTTCAGAAGCACTAGTAATGTTGAAAGGTGTGAGGAAGGAAAATCTGTATTATTACCAAAATAGTACAGTGGTTGGGATGGTAACAGTAACAACTTCAAGTAGCAAGAAGGATGTAGAGGCAACAAAGCTGTGGCATATGCGATTGGGACATGGTGAAAAATCCTTGCAAACTCTTGCCAAACAAGGATTGTTGGAAGGTAAGAAGATTTGCAAATTAGAATTTTGTGAGCATTGTGTTATGGGAAAATAAAAAAAAGTGAAGTTTGGCACTACTATCCATAATATCAAGGGAATTTTAGATTATGTGCACTCAGATGTGTGGGGACCTTCCAAGACTATGTCACTTGAAAGTAGACAGTATTTTGTAATTTTTGTTGATGATTTTTTAAGAAGAGTGGGTGTTTACTATGAAGAACAAAGACGATGTACTTAGGATTTTCCTTAAATAGAAAGCTCAAGTTGAAAACTAGATGGGAAGAAGATCAAACTTTTTTGAACAGACAACGGTGGAGAATATAAGAGTGATTTTTTTTGGAATTATGTCAAGAGTGTGACATAGTTTGACACTTCACAGTTAGAAAAACACCACAACAAAATGGGATGTCGAAACTTATGAACAATATGTTTGTGGAGAAAGTTCGTTGCATGTTGTCTAATGCTGAGTTAGGCAGAAAATTTTAGGCTGAGGCTGTGACATACGTTCAACATTTCATCAATTGCTTGCCTTCATCTGCTATAGGTGGCAAGACTCCTTTAGAGGTATGGTTCGGAAAACCTGTAATAGATTATGATTCTTTGCGTATTTTTTGTTCTACTGTATATTATCATGTGAATGAATCAAAGTTGGACCCACAAGCAGAGAAGGCTCTATTTATGGGCTTCAATGTTGGAGTAAACACTGCGTTTGGTTACTGTCTCCAATATGTAGAGACGGAACGAGACGAAACAGAACAAAAATTGGAGATAGTGAGGTGTTTAGTTGTGATGGACTGAATAAAAAAACTATCTCCATCTCGAGGACAGAGATGTGTTTGATTGTAGTGGACAGAACATAAAAACAGTGTCAATGACAAAAATACCCCTGCAGTATAATATGATTAGAATTATGTAATTCATTGATTATTTTAAAATGAATAATTTGTATTAGTAAAAAAGTTAACAAATAATAATAATAACAATAATAATAAAAAATTAATTTCGTATAATAATAATAATAATAATAATAATAATAATAATAATAATAATAAATAATGATAGAAGAAGAAGAGGAAGAAAATTAATAATGAATAATAATGATAATAAAAATAATAATAAGAAAATTAATTTTGTATAATAATAATAATAAT
>JANIJH010000005.1:72207128-72228238 GCA_024520975.1 Erythroxylum areolatum
GATCAGCTGAAAGATTCTTAATCCTAAGCTTCAGCTGATTGATCTCTTCAGATCTATCTACAAATTTCTTTTTCTTAGCAGCCAAACGTTACGTAAGGGATACCGTTTATAATATCTAAAGTAAAAGAAGACAGACAAGAATCTTGTACCATAGTCTTGGAAGGAACAAAAAATATTGATATTCTTGTGCTTTGAAGACGGAACAAAAATGGGTAAGGACAGCAAGCAAACATTACGAGACACAGAACTTTTGTGTCTTTATCATTTGTCCTCACTCATGAGGACGGCAACCAAACGTTACGTAAGGGATACCGTTTATAGTATCTAAAGTTAAAGAAGACAATTGTCAGCAGGGATGTTATCTTTTATGAATCTGTCATGTTAAATAAAGTAATTCTAGAAGGGGCTGATGGTACTTCGCAGCAGGTGGAGTGTATGCCGAAGCAGGTGGAGTTTGAGCAGATAGTGGTGATTTCAGCAAAAAGCACTACTAGTGACTCTCTTATGGCAGGAAAAGAATTAAGTGAGGAAGAGGCTCTAACTTAAGAACCTCTGTAGCAATCAGAGTCAATTGAAGCTAGAAGGATGAGACGAGAAATTCAAAAACTTGCTCGTTTTACAGACAGGGTAGCTTATGCACTTCCAGTTGTTGATGATGTTCCATCTACCTTCCTAGATGCAATTTGAAGCTTAGAGAGTGGCAGATGGACAGGTACAATGGAAGAAGAAATGCAATCTTTTGAGAAGAACAAGACATAAAAGTTGACACAACTACCGAAGGAAAAGAAGGCAATTGGATGCAAATGGGTATTTGTGAAGAAAGAAGGATTTCTTGACAAAGATGATATTCGCTACAAGGCAAGGTTGGTGGCTAAAGGTTATGCTCAAAAGAAAAGAATTGATTATAATGAGGTATTTTCTTTGATTGTTAAACATTCTTCTATTAGAATTTTGTTGGTCTTGGTAACGTAGTTGAATTTGGAGCTAGCTCAACTTGATGTGAAGACCGCATTCTTACACGGTGATTTGAAGGAGGAAATCTATATGTCTCAGCCAGACGGATACAAGGTTGCTGGTAAAGGAAATTGGATTTGCAAATTGAACAAATCATTGTATGGATTGAAGCAATATCCAAGGAAGTAGTACAAACGATTTGACAAGCTTATGAAGGGTCAAAAATACACAAGAAGAAAATACGATCATTGTGTGTATTTGCGTAGATTTCAAGATGGGTCCTACATCTATCTACTTTTATATGTTGATAATATGCTGATTACGATAAAGAGTCAAAGTGAAATTGACATATTAAAGGCTTAGTTGAGTAAATAATTTGAGATGAAAGATTTGGAAGGAGCCAAGAAGATTCTCGGCATGGAGATAAGCAGGGATAGGAAGAGAGGCAAGCTTTGGTTGTCACAGAAGTAGTATTTGAAAAAGGTATTACAATATTTTGGTATACATGAAGATTCAAAACCTGTTAGTACCTTTCTTGCTCCTCATTTGAAACTAAGTAGTCAGTTATTTCCAAAGTTATATGAAGAGCGAGAATACATGGCAAAAGTCCCATATGTTAATGCAGTTGGAAGCTTGATGTATGCAATAATATGTTCAAGACTAAATATTTCATAGGCTGTTAGTGTTGTAAGCAGGTACATGCATGATCTGGTAAGGTTCATTGGCAAGCTGTGAAATGGATTCTATGGTATATCTAAGATACCGTAGATGTTGGTTTAGCATTTGAGTGAGATAAATTACTTGGTCAACACGTAGTTGGATATTGCGATTCTGACTATGCAGGTGACTTAGATAAGTGACGGTCTACAACTGGCTATTTGTTTACTTTAGGGAAGGCGCTAGTTAATTGGAAGTCTACTTTGCAGTCAACGGTGGCTTTGTCTGTAACAGAGGCAGAGTATATGGCTATTATAGAAGTTGTCAAAGAGGCAATTTGGCTTCATGGGTTGCTTAAACATTTGGGAGTTGGTCAAAAACAACTTGAGGTATATTCTGACAGTCAGAGTGCTATTCATTTAGTAAAGAATCAAGTCTTTCATGCAAAGACGAAGTACATTGATGTTCGCTATCACTTTGTGCAGGAAATTTTGAAAAAGAGGAGATATTTATTCAGAAGATTCGGACTACAGAGAATCTTGCAAATATGCTGACCAAGGTGGCTATAAGAGCCAAGTTTGAACATTGTTTAGACTTAGTAAATATCCTGTACATTTAAGTCGGCACATGACGGTGCAAATTTGGAAGTACTACAAGGACCGTTTTATCTTTTGTTTGATTGAGAAGATTTGCATTTGATAGGATCAAAAATTGTGCCGAGGTGGAGATTTGTTATCTTTTGGCATCAATGTTTTGATCTCACATTGGTGGGTTATTAGTACCAATTTTTATCCTATATTGATAGATTGTCAAATGGTGAGTAGTTTGAGAGCTATAAAAGAAGGGCTCTCCCCTCCTATTGATATCTATCCCAAATTTGTTTCTCTTCTTCCATATTTAAATAAAAGCGGACCATTTGAGAGATGCTCAGAGACTAGGCGCATTTGGCCGAACTCTATTATCAAATTTTCGGGTGTGTTCTTTCCTGTTACTTTTATTGTTTCGCATTTATTGTTTTGTTTCTTTTTAAGTTGTAGTATAGTATTCAATATTATTTGTCGGGTATATTTATAGTGTTGTGTTCAATTTATTTGGGCATATATTACTATTCATGTGTATACACGGGTTAACTTGTGATAAATACACCATGCGCGTAATTTCTGTCTAGGAGGTCAAGTTTTAAGTGGGACCATTTGTGACTCTTCCACCCTTTTCTGAGACTTTACGTAAAATGGTAATACTGTCTAGGAGGTTATTGTGATCTTTCCTGAGTATTACCGAATCGGTTCACTTCATTAGTTGTTTGATTTAGAGAAAAAATTATCCGGTTTTTCCAACATCATGTTATACTAAATTTGCCAACATTTGAAATATAATGCCTAATCAGTTGCCCATGGTATTCTAATTCTCTATTTCTTTCACTCATAGTAGTAAACTTTCTAATTGGCATTTGGAATACCTTTTGAATACTACATGGATGGTAATGAATAAGCTACCTTTCTCGAATTGTTTATAGCTTATTTGTTGTGATCGTATCTTATATTTGTTTAAGCATTTGGGGCCCAATTCATGTTCTTTTAACAGCTGGGATGACGTTAGCATTGTTTGGAGGTGTGCGGAAGTATTCAATGGACCAGGACAAGGTTCCTGTCAGAGGAGACATCCATGTAATAATTGTTGGTACTTTCCAAATCTTTCTATCATTCTATTGTCGCTACAGTGGAATATACATGCTGCATTGTTGCACTAGCAACATTTTTTGTTTTCTCCTACTTTGGGGACAAATATGAGCAGAAAATAACTAAAGACGATACTTTTCCAGGTGATCCTGGACTAGGCAAGAGCCAGTTACTGCAGGCTGCAGCAGCTGTTTCCCCTCGTGGGATCTATGTCTGTGGCAATGCCACAACCAATGCCGGCCTTACTGTGGCTGTAGTCAAGGATGCCGTAACAAGTGATTATGCATTTGAGGCTGGTATTCATCTTCCTATTAGCTTTTTAGAGCATGCTGCATGGATTGTCTTATTATAAGCTGGTAACAGTTTTGCAAAATGATTGTTCACTTGTAGTATTGATCATGGATGGATGAGCAAAATTTGACTGTTAACTGTTCTCCCATGCTTGGGAGAAACCATAATGTGACCTTAAAAGCTTCCACCTTATTGTTGATTGCAATAGTTCAGTGGTCAGTGGAGATCCGTATTTGACAGACTGGTAATGATAACAGAAAATACTGGAAAAAGAATTGAAGACATAATTACTTAGGTAATTTCAGACAAGGAACTTATCAGTGTGGTTCGCATGGTCACTGGCTCGTCTATTAATGAAAACTTTGGTTCTTTGTAGCTCAATCTAAGGTTCCTGCATATTATCTTTGCAGCTTATAAATATTCAGAGAGAGATTATTAATGATGAGTTTATTTCCAATAGGTGCAATGGTTCTGGCTGATGGTGGATTATGTTGTATTGACGAATTTGATAAAATGTCTGCAGAACATCAGGTTTAACCTGACTGGTAACAAATTCTTTCATTTGTTTAATCGAGCTGCCTTAGCTGACAATGGGACTACCACAGGCGCTTCTGGAAGCCATGGAACAACAATGCGTATCTGTTGCAAAGGCTGGTCTGCTAGCAAGTTTATCAGCACGAACTTCTATCTTAGCAGCAGCAAACCCCGTTGGTGGCCATTACAAGTAATTTCTGAATTTGATTTATATGTGTTTCTTTCCTTTAATGCTGCCTGATAATAATAAATAATAGGTGAAATTCATAGATTTGGTTTCAAGGAACTTTGTCCCTGACAGCTATGTGGGCTGACTAAATGTCCGATGTCGGTCAAAACATGGACTGGCTGATGTCAATCATTTCCTACAGTTGATAATTTTGAAATCTCAAATAGTCATTCTCTAAATATAAAATTTGATTTTAGGCTGTCTGAAATCTAAATTGCAGCCGTGCGAAGACAGTAAACGAAAATTTGAAAATGAGTGCTGCTTTGCTCACAAGATTTGATTTGGTTTTTATATTACTTGATAAACCTGATGAAGTACAGGATAAAAGAGTCTCAGACCACATAATGTCCGTAAGTTCTTCTCTCTGATATTTACATATTGGGACATTTGTTCTCAGGAATAACAAGATGTTGACGGATAAATATTTATGATAACCTTGCAGCTTCATGCTGGATACGGAGAACAGTCATCAGCAGCGAAAAAGCAACGTATAGGTAGCCAACTGCCCCCTTTTGTTTTATTTCCTCTTGGAAAGTGGAATTAACGAAGCATTATGGCAAACTAATGCATGTTATTAGGAATTTCAGTTTTTCCTGTGAATAATTGTGTTTTGATTATACAAAATGCAGCTTCACAAAATGACGGAGGCATAGATACAACCATAGGTTGTTCTTTAGTTTCAAGGTTGAGACTTGACCCACGGAAGGATTCTGATTTTTCTCCATTGCCAAGTCCACTTCTCCGCAAATATATTGCTTATGCAAGAAATTATATCTTTCCCAGGTAATTCTGATCTCTTTGGCATTTCGCATAATCTCCACCTTGTAACTACCATTACTGATAAGGAGACTTGAGTGGTTTTGTTGATAAGGATGTCTAGACCAGCGGCAGAAGTACTTCAAAAGTTTTATTTAAGACTTAGAGACCGCAGTACATCAGCCGATGGTACACCAATAACAGCAAGGCAATTGGAAAGTTTGGTAAGGTTGGCGGAAGCTAGAGCTCGCATTGAGTTAAGAGAAGAAATAACAGCCCAAGATGCAATGGTTAGTGAACCTTGAAGTTTTTGACACTTAACCATCCTCCTGGATTGTATTTTGGAAGAGCGCTGCTTCCGATCTATATATAACATGACTTCCGGTTTCGAACATGAGCTGTTTGCAGGAGGTGGTTGAAATAATGAAAGAATCACTTTATGATAAGTATGTCGATGAGCATGGTTGCGTGGATTTTGGCCGGAGTGGTGGAATGAGTCAACAGAAAGAGGCAAAAAGGTTCCTAAGTGCTCTTAATAAGCAGTCGGAGTTGCAGCAGAAAGATACCTTTTCAATCGCTGTAGGCGAAATTTTTTTTTCCTCCATTTCTGCCCAATAGTAATACCTCCTAATATGAAGCTCTCCATAAATCCCCATTCATTTTTGTATTCCAGGAAATTTACAGTTTGGCGGACAGGATTGATCTGAGAGTGCCTGATATTGATATATTTGTGGATAACTTGAATAGTGTCGGATATCTTCTTAAGAAGGGACCGAAAACATTTCAGGTACTGAAATGCACTCTACAGATCCTGTGCCCTCAGAGTCTACGTACTGTTTTATCTTCCATAAACGACCTGCTCTTTCGCTTCAAATCCTTGATCAGGGATATATTGACAATCCTGGACAATTCCTTTGCTTGCATGAATAACTTCCTAAACTATGACCACAACTTGGTAAGATTAGTCACTAGCCAACAATTTTAGTTAACTAGTGTCCTCTTCATGCAGGTACTAACATCATCTTACACACGAAGTCAATCGTCAAGGTCAAAGGGTTGAAGCTCTTGGAAACACTTTGATAATACTGTCTGTGATCATTGTGGTCAATCGGCTGTCTGCATGCAGAACCTGCATTCTTTTTTGGGAGGAGGGTCAAAGTCCACAAGAAATGGTCATATCCTTCCACTCACACGGCAATTACATGCACGTCCTCAGATTTCCCATTGCACCGATCCACTTATGCTTCACTTGGCTCTGTAAAGTTAATATTACATCCTGAACTCGAGCTATATGACTTAACATACTTCAATCTCAGTGATACAGTATACAAGTACAGATCAGATTATAGTAAATAGCAGCCATAAATATCTATAGCAATCGAGTCTAACTGCCACTCGAGGAAGCCTCGGCTGCCTTCTTTCTTTCTCTTATGTCCTATCTGGCCTTAGAAGCATGCTTACAGGTACACATCCTTGAATGCACATAACTTATACTTCGGTTCATTTGGTGGTATCCCATTCTGTTCCATACAAGCCACAGTTTCGAAAACCTTGCTGTAAATTGCAGCTCTTATACATATTTTAGCTGGATCAGAATCTGCTTCCTCCTTTACAACCTTTCCTGCACTTCCTTCCATAGCAATAGTACCTCTCCTGGTTTTCTAGCGAGGGCAATACCACTTGCAAGACTTCCATAGGTAGCTTTACTAGCATTAAACCATTCTCCAGATTACTTTGCTTCCTTTAACCAACCCGGTTCTACACTATCCTTATATCAATATATTCCAAGCAATTACATCAACTTTCATTCGTGAGGTCTTTTGATCATCTCATTGAAAATCTTTTTGACCAACTTCGGTTAACCTGAAGCGCAAAAGCCTTCATCATCAAGGTAAGTTAACTACCCTGAAGTCTGCGGAGTTTCTCTTGTGATCTCATTGAAGAGGGCAAGAAGGCCCTGATCTATCATCAACCTTTATGCATTCACCCATCAGGATCTTGTAAAAGACAACATCAACGCTCGGTTTTAGCTCTTATCACCCATCTCTTTCAAAAATTCCTTTGTCTTATCTATTTGCAAGTGTTCGCAATGATCCTAAAGCAGAATGTTACAAGTAATCGTGTTAGTGGGCACACTAACTTTTGTCATCTCAGCCTGCACTTGTAGTGTATAGGCTCCATCCATCCTGCCTTCAAAGTTTTATTGTTTGAGCAATAGATCACGTTTACGTTTGGTATTTGGTGGTCTTGGGAATAATTTCTCATCAGGAATGAGGTCAATGATAACATTGGAAGCATATATATTTTGGAAAGTAACACTTTGACTATTGTTGGGACTGCAGCTTGATTAAGCAAATATTTTTTGAAAGTTAAAGTAGTTTAACTTATGAAAATCAACTTGGAGTTAACTGAGGTTCTAACATTTTGCCTATAAAAAGAGGTAATTCTTTATTTTTATGCATCCATTATCAAAGAGTACATCACTTCAAAGACGAGTGTGAAACTCACTCATAAAGGTTACGACAACACCACCAAAGGAGGAGAATGCAAGCTTAAAGTGAAACTCACTAATAATAGTGAAAGGAAAGAAGGTCGGAGAATTATTTAAGATTGATGTCAGGTATGATGATGGAGAGATAAATGCTGTTAATCATAAACTTTATCTCGAGTTCTGACATTGAAGGCTTGGATACACGAGGGAGAAGTGATTGCAAGCCCTCGCCAAAAGGAAGCTAGCTATTGCTAACTCTAGAATGTACTCTACCCAAACCATGTACCACCAGTCTATATGGAAAGCAATGATGGATTTCATTTTTACACTCTTCCTCAAAATTAGATGTGTTTGATTTGGTCCATATTAATGTGTGCTGTATGACTGAGAGATCTCTGGGTGGACCATTGTATTTTGTCACCTTCGTCAATGACCACTCAAGGAAGGTCTGGGCATATCCATTAAAATTAAAGATTTGAAGCTTTAAACCAGATCTAAGCCAAGGTGGAAAGGGAGATTGTTAAGAAGTTGAAAAGCATCAAAGTAGACAATGGCGACGAGCACTGAGGCTTATTTGAGCATTATTGCCAATCTCAAGGCATCAAGCTTACGAAGATCACTCTATAAGCACCTCAACACAATGGTGTAACAAAGAGGATAAATGGGATCATTTGTGAAAAAGTTATCAGCATGTTCTCATATGTAAAACTATCAAAAAAATTTTTGGGGAGAAGCAATGATGATTGTTATCCATATGATCAATCTCTTTCCTTTAATCCCTATTGATGGTGATGTTTTTGAGCATTTTTGGACTGAAAAAGCTGTCTCTTATAAACACTTAAGAGTCTTCAGGTGTCGAGCGTATGTTTAACATTTTAAGAGATGAAACTTGATGAAAAGACCTAGGAATGCATCTTCTTAAGTTATATGGGAGATGAATTTGGATACAAACTGGGGGATTGAAGAACAATAAGATTAAGAGAAACAAAGATGTGGTATTCTGCGAAGATTAGACCATCAAGGATCTTGACAAAAAAGAAAGATTCAAATCCCTATTTTCTTGAATGTACATCTTGATCTAATTCTCTCATTAACTTCAAACCCAATTAATGATAAGCACGAGGAAGCAGAACATATTGTTGACTTTGTAGAAGCCCCACCAACTATTAATGCTAAAGAGCATCCTATGGTAGAGCAACCAACTGAAGTTCTATTAAGGAGATCCAGAAGGCCATGAAAATCCTTCAAAAAGTATTCCTCAAATGAGTAGGTGTTGCTCATTGATGAAGGAGAACTAGAGACTTATGATGAGGCAATGACTAATGAGCGTAAGGATTAAAGGGTTAAAAGCTATGCAAGAAGAGTTGAAATAGTTATAAAATAGCTAAACCTATTAACTCTTACCTCTTCCTAAAGGGAAGAAAGCACTCAATAACAAGTGGCTTTAGAAGCTAAAAACAACCACAATATAGGCCAAACTTGTGAAAGATTTTGGGCAAAAGAAAGATGTGGATTTTGAAGAGATATTCACTTTAGTAGTGGTTGGGTCGGTCGTGCTAGGCCCGAACCCAATCATAACGACCTATGGGCCGATCGGTCGATCTTTTAAGGATTGGTCTCGCGCCTATCGGCTAAGCTAGGCCCAGACCCAGTCCACACATCCATGGCCCATTAGCAGGTGGAAGTCTCCCATGCATACGTAAAGACTTAAACCTAACAACCATCCCATATATAAGGTACAACTTTGCCATGATATGGGTACGTGATCATAACCCTAATTTTCTCTACTCACAGCAATCCTACCCTCACAAAAAGACTAACTTGAACGTCGGAGGGGCTTATCGGGAAATAACTCCCGACGTGCCTTCCTTGTTTTGCAGGAACCTTCAAGCCGGAGCTCTTGTGAGAAGCAACCAATTCCATGGATCCAAACGGCAACGTGCAGTTCCGCCAGAACCAGGCTGAACCAAGTAGTAAAGATGTCTTTTATTTAAGCTATGCTAGGATTAGCCGCTATTTTGGATCTTGAATTTGAATAATGGAGATCTTGACGAAGAAATTTAAATGAAACAACTTGAGGGCTTTGTAATTAAAGGAAAAGAGAACCTTATTTGCAAGCGGGGGCAAGAGTTTGTATGCCTTCAAGTAAACTTTAAGATAGTGGTACAAAAAGTTCAAATCTTCTATGATTAAGCACAACTACAAAAGGAAAATCTTTGATAATTGTGTCTTCATAAAGAAATTTACTAACCAGAATTTCATAATTCTTTTACTTTATGTCGATAATATGCTGATCATCGGACATGATACGAGCCAAGAAAATTCTTGGTATGAAAATCACTTGTTGACAAAGAGAGGAAAAATTATGCTTATCACAAGAAAAATACATTAAGAAAGTGTTTGACATATTTAACTGGTCGAAGCAAAGCCTGTGAGTTCTCTTGTTTAACATGACAAAAAAATCCTGCGAGTTCTTTTATTAATCACTTCAAGCTTAGTACAAAACAGTGTCCTAGAATTAAAGATGAGAAGAATGAGATAAAGAGGGTGCCTTGTTCCTCAACAATTGGTAGCCTCATGTATGCCATGATGTGTATAAGATTGAATTTGGCTTACATTGTTGGTGTTGTTAATAGATTTATGTCCAATCTTAGAAAGGGCCATTAAGTAGAAAAAAAAGTGGATACTTTGATACCTTAAAGGAACTTCTAAGTGTTGCTAATATTTTGGTAGTAGAAGACCTATGCTTAGTGGATTAATTGATCTTGATTGGGTTGGTGATGTATACTTCAAAAAGTTTATCTTTGGATACTTGATAACTTTTGCAAAGGAAGCTATCTTATAGCAATCTGAATTACAAAGGTATAATGCTTTGTAACAACTGGAGCTGAATACCTCGTCATCACATAAGCAAGTAAGGAGCTTTTATGTATGAAGAACTATTTTCTTGAGATTGACCTAAAGCAAGATCAGTATATGTTATATTGCGATAATCAAAGCGTCATCAATTTGAGCAAAAACTCCACATTTCATTCTCGAACTAAAAACAGTAACGTAAGGTACCATTAGATTTGAGAAGTGCTTGAGTCTAAGTAAATGTATATTAATAAGATACATATTGATCATAATGGATCAGATATGATGATGAAAACATTAATAAACCAAAGGCTTGATTTTTGTCAAAAGAGTGTTGGATTAGTTAAGCCCTCCTCATGATTTGGAAGGGAGAAATTTTTGGAATAATTCCTCATCGTCAACCTTGAGTCTAAGTAAATGTATATTAATAAGAGACATATTGATCATAATGGATCAGATATGATGATGAAAACATTAATAAACCAAAGGCTTGATTTTTGTCAAAAGAGTGTTGGATTAGTTGAGCCCTCCTCATGATTTGTAAGGGAGAAATTTTTGGAATAATTCCTCATCGTCAATGAGGTTGAAGATAACATTAGAAGAGAGGTTAAATTTATTATTTGTTGGAAATCAATAATCTATTGTTGTCAATGTTATGAATACCATCTTGATATCGATACTGATACTGAATTTGGTTTTGATATAGTATAGTATCAATATTGGTCAGTAGTAGGTACTGCTTCAAGTAAATTTTAAAAATTATAAGTCTTTGAGTATTTGAAAATTGTAAAATAATATTTTAATATATTGTATTTTATAATTCATAATATTATATGCACTTTGTATCCAAAAATCATAATAATAGAAAATTGAAATAATAACTATCTATTTGTTTTTACTAATATTACTTTTCACATATTCCATTTATAAATAATACAAGAAAAAGATAATTTAATCATCATACAAATATAGAATTAAGGATAATACAAGGTATTTAAAATATTATAATTTCATCATATAATAAAGAATAATTACATCTAAACATCAAGTAAAAAGAATAACAAAGTTTCGATACTATATAGGTATTACAATAAGAATTCGCGTCAAGGAATAGAAGCAAGTATAAACAATACTTGAAATAAAAACATTTACAGTTATGCATCAAATATAAGTAAAATTAAAAGAAGAAAGAAATAAAAAAACTTGGAATTTCATTCAATCTAATATCTGTTCAAATCGTATTAACCATAATTTTTATTTGGTACAAAATCTTCATTATTACAAGGATCTTCATCACCGTTATCATTTAAATTTATTATATCAAATGATATATCAATATTTTCTCATTTAATATTATCTTTTAGGCCACTTTATTTTATCAAATTCAACTTTTCAAAACTCCAAAACTACTTGTTCAATTAAAAGTCTTATTAAATGAATAAAATTAAATTATTAAAAATTACAAGAAATTATATTCAACTTAATAGTGACAATAACGTACTTTTTTAAGCTTTAAATTGTATCTAGAAAAGATTAAGTCATTAAATCTTTTATGTTCCAATCTATTCCATCTTTTAGAATGGATGAATTTAAATGTGCTCTAATTCATTTCACACTTTGTTATATTGAAATAATCTTAAAATCCGATGTTGCCTTGGGGTTATTCAAAAATTTAACCAAGGATTGCATATAGCGCAACCTTGGGTTGTTCTTTTTGAGAAACCAAAAAATGAAATTAATTTTCTAAGTAACTAAATACAATACAACCTAACTGTAAAATGGGATTTGATTTGAACAATTACTGCTAAAGTTTGCAACAAATCCAAATAAACACTAAAGACTTGTTTTTGGTATTTTAAAATTGAAATGAGTAGTATGAAATGACAATGAGTGAATTGAATAAGAAGATAAACACAAATAATTAACAATGATAAACGCAATCCTCCAATTCAATAGCGCAAGCAATCATCACTCAAACAGATATGGGAGTTAAAACAATTAAACCAAGAATTAAAATCGAGCTTTTAATCTAATAATCGAGCCACCTCGAATTGTTACAAAATTAATTTCCAAAAATCCCAATTTACTAACCGTCACCAGAATAGTAAAATAGAACCAATGATACTAAAATCAATGCTCGATTTTTACTCAATAATTAAGAAACATAATTAACTCCAGCAACAGATTTAATGATCCAATAATTCAAGCCACCTTGAACAATCACCAATTTCACTAAAATCTTAATACAAAGCCTTGACCCAAAACAAAGTAATGAAATTAAATCCAAAATTAGCACAATATCAATTGCTAAACAATAATCTAGCCACAGAATCTTTCAATTCAAAGATATAATCAATACGCAACTCCAAATAATTAAATAGTTATCCTAAGACCTAGGAATCACTAAATATTTAAATGGTTGAAGATAAATGCAATTTAAACTCCCCTATAAAAATCCAAGCTCTTGCCTTTGCCATTAAACCAAAGGATTAGGATAAATTAGCCATTAAAATTCATTGAAAATGTCAACAATAAGCCACGGTGGTCAGCCATGGAAGGTGTGAGAATAATGGTTTGAATCTCTTGGTTTTCACTTCTGCGTCCTCCAACCTACCCCTCTCATGTTTTCATTTTCTCCTTGTCATTATTGTTGTTTCTTCACGCACCACGCTAAAGCCACACAGCCAATACACCATTTTAGCGTTTTTTTTCCTCCTAGTTTCCTAGCACCAGCACACATGCCTCACTTCTTCTCTTCATGTTTCCCAGCCAGCGCACACTGGCCAGTCACCACGCAGCACCTCCAACCCTCTCTTCTATTGCTTGATTTGACAAATTATTTTGCTCTCCACACACACCACTCCAGCCACATGTCTACTTCTTCTCGTACACACCACAAACAACTCCAACACCAGCTGCCTCTCACGTTAATCACCGGGCACACTGCATCTCAAAGTCACTCACACACGCACGTTTTTCTTCTCCAACCCACACACTCACGTCGCACACACTAGCCTCCCACTTACACCGCCCCCTGTAGCTCAAGTGACTAATTAACTCTTTGGTTCATCAAAACCCTTGCCAATCTTCTCGTTTCTACACAGCCCACATCGTCGTTTCTTCTGTTGGTCACGCACGACGCACCTCACGCTGCTCCTCTTCCAGAAGCTGCCGTTTCTTCCTTGCTTTTCCCATGCTGCTCAACGTTGTTGTTTCCTTCTTGTGTGATGCTTGCCTTATGCTTCTCTTCTCTAGCTCTTTTAATGCTTTGGATCACTAATTTTTAATCTTTTAAACTCTAATTTCTACAAGTACTCTATAATAAAAATTACAAGTAGCATCAATTGTCCAAAAATTAATTTATCACAGTTAAACCAAAATACGACAATGCTCTTATAAATACAAATTAAATGTAAGACACAATAATTCAAATAATATTCAAATAAAGCCGTAAAGACCAATTTTAGTGACAAAAACTCATTCAAATGACATGAAAATATATATGAACAAGTGAGTTTGTCAACCCCCCCACACTTAGCCTTTTGCACTCCTGGGAAGATTTTCAGTAAATAGAAATCCAACAGTTAAACTTAATATAAGAAAACATAAAACCGACAAGGTAAGAATATGCAATCAACTCAAAAAACTTTTATCCCTAATCAACCAACAGTCATGGAATGCTTCGGTGCAAAGAAACTAACACAAGAGACATAGCAAGATAGAAGAAAAAGAAACATAATGGATCTCTCATAAGGTACAAGCATTTCGCTCATCTCTCAAATAGGAAAATTTCACTCAATCCACCTATATTAGCACCTACCATAAGCTTGTAAAGATTCTACTATCTTCATCACTACATACCATAGATTCATGATCAAGGGGACTTTGTAGGGTTGTAATGTTGATGAAAGGTTAATGAATGGATGAAATGGAAAATAAATAAATAACAAATGCATTGCATGAGTATTAAGAAACAACTCAAATTGAGTTAAAGTGCAACCATCAAATGAATACCAATGTGCAATTATCAACTTTAAAGACCCAATCTTTAATCTCCAATCCACTAAGGGATGCCTTATTTCAAACTTTATTCTTTTTGGCTAGTTAAAACTATTCTCTCTTTTTTCGTTTTTTTTTTTTTGTTTTTTTTGTTGCAAATTTGGCATAACCTAACCCAAGAAGATAAAAATAACATAATCAATTATGCACATTTAATTAATGAAGAACATAAAGTAACTCATGCAAAACACTTGTTCAAAACAATGGAATGAATGAAAGTGAAGGGCTCAAGGGGTAAGCAAAGGTCAATTGAAATGGCTTGTGTTTGGATAAAGGGGGTTTAGAAAAGAATGCCCCTATCATGCTCACAAATCAAGGTATTAACGCAAAAAAGAATCTATACAAGTTCTGGAGACTAACCAAACTAGGTAGAAATCACACAAGGTGAGAAAGAAAAGTAAGGCTCAAAATTCCTTCCAACAAGGCTTTATCTAAGATATTTCCTTCCTCAAATCAAGCTATACCACAAGGTTAGTAACACTGCACCAAAGACATTCCACTATGCTAATCAACTAAGAATAAAAATTACTCAAATCAAATGCATTCAATCCTTGACATGTAAATGTTCACGTGCATAAGCAACAAGGATTTGAAAACAAAACCCAAGGATTGCAAAAGTCAAGTGAGAAGTGAGAATCAACGCAACAAATCGTTTTCAAGAAATAAATTCAATCAATTTAGCTCAATCAACAAACATTGCCTAATGTAACCAATAAAATGGCTATCCAAGCAGTGGCAAATAATTCAACAAAAGCAATCCCTCCCCCACACTTAGTCAATACATTGGCCTCAATGTAAGAAAAACAAGTATAGGCGAAATGATAAAAGCAAGGGGAAACTAACTAACAATAACTAAATGAAATAAACAACTAAAACTACTTCTTACTAAAAAGGTTCCCTTCCCCCACACTTATTCTGAACTATCTCAGTTGACAGATATCACCATTAATATAATAGAGAATAAAAGAGAAAGGTGGAAGGGAACAATCGTGGGATTAAGGGGGTCTTTTATCCTCATAGTAGTGCTTAAGCAAATGACCATTGACTTGTGAAACATGACTAGTAGCTTCATCCACTAGCTTTACCGTTCCAATGAATGCACCTTGGTAACTTTGAAAGGGCCCTCCCATTTTGTGATAAACTTCTCGGGCATCATCTTTAACCGAGCCTTGAATTTTAGAACCTTGTTACCTTCATGGAATTCTTTCCTTAAAATCTATTTTTCATGAATCATTTTCAGCTTGTCGTTGTAGATTCTGGCATTATCATAATACTCAAGTCTCATCTCTTCAAGCTCTTGGAGTTGCATTGTCCAATTTTCAAGTGAAGATTCAAGGTCTGCATTACATGCTTTGATCGCCCAATAAAATTTATGCTCGATCTCCATAGATAAATGGCAAGACCTGCCATATAGCAACCGGAAAGGGGACATGCCTATAGGGGTCTTGTAGGCATGCCTGTAAACCCACAGTGCCTCATCAAGCTTTTCACTCTAGTCTTTTCGGGATGGTTTTACAATCTTTTCTAGTATATGCTTCACTTCCCGATTGGAGACTTCAGCCAACCCATTTGTCTGAGGGTGGTAAGGAGTAGCTAGCTTGTGATTAACTCCATATTTAGCAAGTAACGAGTTGATAGTCCTATTATAGAAATGTGTTCCTTGGTCACTGACGATTGCTCTTGGAATGTCGTACCTACAAAAAATATGAGCACGTAAAAACTTAGCAACAGTAGAAGCATCATCTTTCCTAGTTGGCACTGCTTCTACCCACCTAGATACATAATCTACTATAAGTAATATATATGAAAACCCAAATGAAGGAGGAAAGGGACCCATAAAATCTATGCCCCAGACATAAAAAATTTCACAAAATGCATAGATCTTAAAGGCATTTCATGCTTTTTACCCAGACTCCCAAACCTCTGGCACTTATCACAAGACTTGCAAAAAGTATAAGCATCTTTAAATAAGGTAGGCCAGTAAATCTCACACTCTAAAACTTTCCTAGTAGTCCTATTAGCACTAAAATGCCCCCCGCAAGATAAAGAATATGTAAAGGTAAGGATAGAGTGGATCTCATTGTTAGGAACACATCGTCTGATTATCTGATCACTGCATTGCTTCCAAAGAATTGGAGCATCCCAGGTATAGTATCTTGCCTCCCCCTTTAGCTTATCAACCTGAAATTTAGATATAAAAGGAGGCATAAAATCAGCGACAATGTAATTAACAATATTAGAGTACCAAGGCTCCTGAACCGCTAAGGCAAAAAGTGCAGAATCAAGAAAAGGATCAACAGTAAGATCAGAAGAGTCAACTCCCTCAGTGCCTTCAGGTAAGCGACTAAGGTGGTCAGCCATATGATTCTTTGCTCCAGCTTTGTCTCTTATTTCAATATTGAACTCCTGTAGCAACAAAGCCCATCTCAGCAGTCTTGGTTGAGATTGGGTCTTCTTGAACAAGTATTGCACCGCTGTACTATCTGTAAAAACAACCACTCGAGAGTTTATCAAATAGTGTCTATACTTATCCAAAGCAAAGATTATAGCAAAAAGTTCCTTCTCGGTAGTGGTATAATTCACTTGAGCAAAGTCAAGTGTCTTGGAGGCATAGGCTATCACTCTAGACCGCTTTTCCTCCCCCTGACCAAGCATAGTACCAACTGCAAAGTTAGAAACATCACAAGCAGCTCAAAAGGCAAATCTTAGTTAGGTGCAGTCAGAATAAGAGGTGAAACAAGCAAAGACTTCAAAGTGTTAAAACCATGTCTACATTTATCATCAAAGTGAAAATCAATATCTTTTTTCAACAATGTAGAAAGGGGTAAAGCAATTTTACTAAAATCCTTTACAAAACGCCGATAAAACCCCACATGTCCCAAGAAAGATCTTAATTCTTTTAGACAAGTAGGATAAGGAAGTGAAGAAATGATTTCAATCTTGGCTCTATCAACCTCAATCCCTTTTTGGGAGATGAGATGACCTAACACTATGCCACTATCTACCATAAAATGACATTTTTCATAATTCAAAACCAAAATTTTCTAAATGCATCTACCAAGAACACGTTCAAGACTAAACAAGCAATCATCAAAGCAATCACCATAAACGGTGAAGTCATCCATAAAAACCTCCATATTTCGCTCCAATAAATCGCAGAAGATCGCCATCATACACCTTTGAAAGGTGCCTGGAGCATTACATAACCCAAATAGCATCCTTCGATAAGCGTAGGTACCAAAAGGGTAGGTAAAAGTAGTCTTCTCTTGATTCGCCAGTACAATCGGTACCTGGAAGTAACCTGAAAAGCCATCCAAGAACAATAGTGAGATTTTCCAGATACTTTTTCCAACATTGATCAATAAAAGGTAATGGAAAATGATCCTTCCTAGTTGCTTCATTCAATTTCCTATAATCCATGCACATTCTCCAAGCATTTTGAACTCTTGATGGAATGAGTTCATCACTCTCATTTCTCACCATTGTGATACCGCTCTTTTCAGTACTACTTATACCGGGCTTACCCATTCACTGTCTGATATGGCATATATGATCCCCACACTCAACAATTTAGATACCTCCTTTTTAACCACATCATGAATAAGAGGATTCGACCTTCAGGGTAGCTGCCTAACTGGTTTGGACCCGTCAGCTAAAAGGATTTTATGTGTGCAAACTAAGGGATCAATTTCGAGTATGTCCCCTAAAGACCAACCTATAGCCCTCCTATACTTTTTCAACATAGAAACTAAACTCTCTTCTTCAGAACTACTCAGAGAATTGGAAATAATAACAGGCAATTTGCAATCATCAACAAGAAAGACATATTTCAAGTTAGGAGGAAGGGGTTTCAATTCCAAATCAGGGGGTTCCACAATAGAAGGAACCAGCTTTGGCATATCAAATGCATTCAGTGAGAGTGGTACGTCCATGTGGCTTAGGGATGAGGATATAAGCCCTGTATGGTGTGTATGTCCTCCATTCCCCGACTTAGTTCCACAATCAGATAACCTGGAAACAATAAAATTAGGTTCAGTCTGATAGTAGAAAAAGAAAGTAAATCAGAAGTGAGAGTGGTATTTGAAGGGTTTAGAACAATAGCAGGATCACTGGTATCCTCTTCTAATATTCCAGCACCATTTGAAAGAGAAACTATGTTCGTAGCTTGTATAACAACTTTTTTTCATCAGTTCCTGCAAAATCAAGAAACATACCTTCCTCAAGTCTGTCAAGTGCAGGATCAGAAGTAGTATTAAAACAAAAAGATGGATCAAAATTTTGTGGAGAAGAAAGCCAGCTATCTATCTCTAAACAATAGACACATGATACATCACCCCCACATGCACAAAAATCAGAAGAATGAGAGGAGGATAAACAAGTAAGTGCATCATGATAATTCACACCCATATTACACCAGTCAGGCTCATGCACCTCAGTCTCATGCAAATTTTCCTCATCATTATCATGACATTCAATCAAACTACATTATCATGACATTCAATCAAACTAACACCCAAGTAAGAACAATCTTCATAACCATGGCTCATAGCTTCTGAAAGATTAAATTGCACTTCTTGATCCACAATTCCCACAGTAATAAGGCCCTTCTTTTTGTTAATTATAGTCTCAGTAGTCAAAAGAAAAGGCTTACCTAGAATCAAGGTACTCTTAGAAGAAAGCTCATTAGTCATATCAAGAACATAAAAGTCGGCATGGAAAACAAGACCTTTGACTTGCACAAGGATATCCTCTAGAATGCCCTTAGAGTATCTCACTGTCCTATTAGCTAGACCAAGCACTACATTAGTGTCTTTCAAAGCTTCAATACCCAAGGTTTTATAAACAGAGGTTAGCCTGACATTAATGGCTGCACCTAAGTCAAGTAAGGCATGAGAAACAGTCATTCTACTTATGGTACAAGGGATAGTGTAAGAACCTGGATCTTTGCATTTAATGGGCAATTGTGGATTAAATAAGGCACTAACACTCAACCCCAGTTGAATTCTCTCACTATGCCTATACTTTCTCTTGTTTGTACATAGGTCTTTCAAGAATTTAGCACACTTAGGCATCTTTTTAATCAATTCAAGCAATGGCACATTCACCTCAAGTTTGCTAAACATTTCAAACAATTCATCATTGTCTTTCTTGTCAACAATCTTTTTACTAATCAAGTAAGAATTTGGAAAAGGCAAGTCACAAATGTTTACCTCATCACCTTTAGAGTTGGAAGGCGATCCGTCCTCCATTGGTCTCTTCATGAAAGTTGCTGTCCCTTCATCATTTTGCACCATTGATTGTTTTCGAGACTTGTCCATGAGCTTCTTTTCTTGTAGGCTTTCAGATTGAATAGAAACTTTCTTCTCAGCTTAGGAGGTTTCTTGAGTATTATTGGCAGGAGGACTCTCAACTTCCATTTCCTCATCAACCGGTTCTTCATCCTCTTCATTCTTTTTGAAATCACTTTCTTAGCACCAATTTTCATACCACTTCTCAGTGTGATTGCAATCAGAGATTTTGGATTTATCATTGTGTTGGAAGGTATAGAACCACTACTCTTTGCTTGCTGTTCACTCAAGTTGTTGGAGATTTGAGTAACAAAAAGTGTTCAAGTTCTCATACTTTGTCTCTATTTGCTCCAATTTAGAGGACACATTTTGCAGACAAGAGTTCATCTTATTTCCCATAACATTCAACTTAGCATCAGTTTCTTCCTTTTCTTAATCTAATCTTGAATTTATCCTGGCAATGCCCTTCATAATCATAGCAAATTCATCCCTCTTAGAAATAGAAGATGACGTCCCTTGATTAGACACCATCTGATTAGAAGAATTTCCTTGAATGTTTCTTTGATCCCTACCCCATCTAAAATTAGGACGATCTCTCCAACCTGGATTAAAGGTGTTGGAGTAGGGATCCCTCTTCTGATATTGGCCATTTCTATTTTGGTAGAGGGCATGAACTTCTTCATATCTGGCACAATTATTGGAAGTATACATCATGGATCCACAGTACTCACAACCGGCTACTATAGCTTAAGAATCACTCACTGAATTAACTTGCTTGGCCTTCACATGATTCTCCAAAATATTGAGTCTTTTCTCCACTCGGTTTCCCAAAGCAGCAATTTCAGCAAGAATATCTTGGGAAGAAACTGAAGAGGTATTGGACACCCTTCTTGAGTCTCCAGATTGAGATTCATTAGTAGCCATCTTTTGAATTAGGTCCCACAAAGCATTGGGACTTAATTCTCTGAGCGAACCATTTGCAGCGGCATTAATTGAGGGCTTATGATGTGGAAGAAGCCCTTTATAAAAAGAGTTGACCAGATCATTCTTGGAAATGTTGTGGTGAGGACAATAGGCTAGAAGTGTGATGAACCTTGTCCAATATTTATGCATGGATTCATTGTCTCGTTGCACAACACTAGTTATGTAACATCCTGTCCCCATATTAAGGGTTAGTACCCGAACTGGCAGTACATACGAGCTCAAAGAGAAATTAAGACAATGCATTTTCTTATTCATGCATCATGTTAGCATATATGCACATAAATACGGAATGTTTTCATATAAAAAGTGGTACATGCATTCATTGACAACTT
>JANIJH010000005.1:72236680-72246921 GCA_024520975.1 Erythroxylum areolatum
GTTTGTCCCGGTTAGGTTCTCCGATCTCTGCGTGGATACCATTAGAGACGGTCTCCTTTGGCCGTTATGGTTTGACTTCGATATATAGACACATGGATCCTGGCTTTCGGAAAGGTCTCGGAACAAAAATTTTTGTTTTCCGCACCGTGTGCATGTGATGCACGCACCGGGATTTTCCTACAAAACATAACATATGTGAAATTGGAGTAAATGTATACGATACTGAAGAATTTGATCGATCAAACAAACACTTTAGAATCACTAACAAAATAAAGTACTTAGAACAGTGGACTAGAACGGTGGACCATACACTATAACACTTCAAAAGGAGATCTTTATGGCATAATAAGTAGTGTTATATCACCATTCTGCGAGGGTTAACCAAATACTCCATTAGAAAGAATATTCTCCCTTCATATAACGTAGATAGGTCTCAATAATATGATTCAATACCGATGTCTAACCGTTAGTTCGGGGATGATATGTTGTTGACAAACGAAGGTAGACATCTTGTAGGCTACTAGTAAAAATAGCATCATGATTAGTTACCTATTTGGTGGTAATCTTCTGCATTGCTTAAAATCCACATTTTCTTCCGATTCCATAATTCATCATTAACCAATGAATATTCATCCAATTCCATTGCTATAATTTAAAAAGAGCATTATGATTTATCTTAATTTATATCGTAACCACGTTTTTGCGCAATTACAAATTGACATATATCTTTAACAGCTATTGCCCTACTTACTTACTTTTTCCTAATTAATGACAGTTCCTTTATATTCTCACTTCTTAACTCCAACTCCACTACCTAATCCCCCAGTTCAAACTCATTGTGTCTTTTTAATAGTTGCAAACAATATCATTAAGGGAGGATAATCATCATTTAAGATGATATCACTCCTATCAATGTTAATGACTAGGGTGTTAGTAACAAACAAGTGACTTTTTATTTACCGTGTAAAGTTTTCAAATGATTGATGACTAATATGGATGGCAACCAACTTGAAGTTTGACTTGGTTCGGCTTGAAGCCAATAAGACAAGTCCAATTAACCTAAACTTTACGTTAGAATGTTTAGTGGCCTCGAAACAAAATAATATCATCTTGGTATTAAATTTAAGAAATGGATAATCCAAAATGACATTATTTTGAAAATTTTCTCAAAGTGACATCCTTTTGAACCACTCAAATGGACCTCTAAGTCAAAGCATGTTGTTAAACCTAACACAACTTAGATGAACGATGTCCCTTCTAGTTAAAGTTCTTAAAAACCGATCTAACTTTTTGTATCTTGGAACTAAAGTGTCATTATCATGTTTTAATATCAATATATATATATATATATCAAAAGTCTTTGATGGTCAATTAAATAAAAAATGTGATTATCATATAAAAAATTCACCTCATCCTTCATAGTTTCAACCTATTTCTCCTTCTGCTCACTATCTATGGCTTCTTTAAAGCTTTTAGGTTCTCCTATCAATTATAGGCACATACTCACTAGGAAGGTAATGTGATGAGGACTTTCTTTCTCTGGTACATCTCCTAAGAGAAATTTTTAGAGCCTTTACATTTGTTGGTTGTATACTAAAGCATCCAAAGTGTCTACACCATGCTGATTATTTTACACTTGACCACTGTTTTCATTCTTATATTAAATATCTACATCTTAAAGACCATCTTTGGTTACATTTGGTGCATCATTCAAAAAAAATATTAGCTAAATATCAACCAAGTTTTCATTGGTTCGAGTATCATTCCTCCCAACCTTCTCAATACCCTCAGTACTTTGGTTTTCAAAGAATACCACATTATAATTTCCAATAGGTTTCTCCTTTTCTAAATCCTATAATTGAATAAACGAACTTATTTTAACTATAACCAATGAAGATACGTTGATTGAACTTAACATCCAACTCTATCCTCTCTTCTTTAAGATATTCACAAATACTTTACATTCAAAGACTTTCAGATGCTCATAAAATATATCCTTATCAATCAAATTATATTAGAAATTTCACTATCCAAAACAATATAAGACTAATTGATAACATAAGAAAACATGTAAATTGCTTCTACCCACAAGAAATTTAGCAATTTTGCTTATATAAGTATCTAACTCTCTCCACCAAATGTTTATTTATCCTCTCCACCAAACCATTCAATTAGTAGAGCTTAAGAAAATTTTTCTGATGTCTAATACTTTGCTCTTTGTAATGGTTATCAAAATTTCTATAATATTTACCACCCTTACCACCACAAATGCATTTTATTTTCTTATTTAGTTGTCGTTCAACCAAGGCTTAAAATTCTTTTGACTCTCTCAAGAACTTGATCTTTACTCTTCAAATTATAAACCCAAAATGATCATCAGTAAAGATAACAATAATGTACACCACATGTGATCTTACCTTAAAAGGATTAAAAAAAAAAAGAGAGAGTACAAACTTTAACAAGTCTAACTTTCTAGGAGTATGGCACTAAAAAGGAACTCTTTTCTATTGCCCCTTTGTTCAACTTAGCTTCTACAATCTCAAAAGGCAAACTTTTCTTAGCCAAAGAATCAAATACCCTTCACACTCTTATGACTAAGGGGAGGTTGGTTCATATGAGATAATCGTAATAAGAATGAGAATGAATATAGTGAAGAATCAGAATGAATATAATCATTATAATTATGATGGTTGTTTAAAAAGAAGGAATGATTATCATCATTATTGATAATGGTTGGTTTGTTAAAAATATTAACAAATAAATTTTTTATATTTTAATTAATTAATGAATTATATTTTAATTAATTACATTATAATTAACTAATTAATATATTTTAATTTTTAATTAATTATATTTTAAGTAATTAAATATAATTAAATTATATTTAGTTAAAAAATAAAAAAGAAAATATAAATGTCACAAGTAGTGTCATGCCTATGTGTTACGCGTATGACACTTGTCATGGGTGTGATAGAGACTATCAGATCATGACACTTACCTGTTAATTAAGGGATGAAAGTCATTCCTCTCAGATGTAGGGGCACGGAGTAATACTGAAAAGTGGGATATCAAAAAAAAAATTCATTCGATCATAATAAATAACTGACCAACATTTTTCATTTCATACCCATAGATTCATTCTCAATCCCCTTAGGTTATATTTGGTTGGACGTAAGGTTTTTAATAGAATAGAATGAGATGGAATGGTTTATAATGGAATCAAATGTAAATGGATGTAATATTAGAAAATTATTATTTATGAGGGATAAAAGGATTCATAACGTAATATAGTTAAATATTGTTTATCATTTTATATTCCATCCTAAACCTCCCAAATCGAAAGTAACTTATTTTTACTGTTTATGATAAAATGAGGTGTAATGTGAAAATCTTCCCTTTCATCTTAATTTATTTCATTTCATTATAAATCTTGCTCCTAAATGAGTATAAGAATTGTCCATTAGCATGACGTGATAGGAAGTCGCTATATCTATAATCTAACTAGTCTTATGACATACTAAATTTATGATATTTTTATTACACACAACAAAAAGATCACTATCAATAATTGTGAGATGCTTATAGTTACTATTATTCTCTTTTTTTTCCTTTCCAGCTTAAAATTGTACTTCTTAACATGCCTTGCTTTACCGCAATGATAACAAGCAAGTTTTTGTAATTAGATCTCGAATTGTTTCTACTTTTTTCTCTATCTTTATGATCTTTAAATTTATCGAGCGAAACATTTGATTGTGACGAGGATAAAGATGACCTATGAAATCTTCTTCCAACTTCTTCAATCAAAACACCATTTTTAGATGTTAACCAAACCACCATAAGTAGGATTGGTTAAAGAAATATGAAAGTTTTCTCAAGAATATGGCAGAGTATAAAACAATCAAAGTCTTTATATCTTGTCATCAAATTTAGCACCCATTCTAAATAACTTATTAAAGACACCCTAAAAACCATTTAAACAATTAAAAAAAACGATTAAGCAACATGTGTCTCAAAGTCATCGTTTGCTTAAGCAAGAAACATTAGCGATTTCATTTCTTCAAAATATAAAGTCCCTAAAAGCTTACTCCACTAAGTTTTAACATGTATCTTATTAACAATGTGATTAAGAAAATTCCAACATTTGAATTAAAAACTACAAACCTCATGTCCATCAGAAGAACTTCACTGTACCAAAAGTGACAAATCCTCTCCGAAGCGTCACAGGACAAGTGTCAAATAAGGAGCAAAAGAATTGATAAAAGGCAAAAACAATAAATAAGAGAGAAAAAGAGAAAAATCACACAAAATTACTATTTACAGGGTAAAAATGACAAATATAATTATGCAAATAAGATCTCTATTCATATTATGGCAGTAAATGACTAAAAATTGAACAAAAAATGAAAACTTATTCGAAAAAACTATGCTGCTAGTTTTCTATTTTTCTCTCCTTTTTCTACGACTTTCTTATCTCATTATTAGACCAATATTCAAACATTAAAAAAGGCGAATCAAAAGACCATAATAAATTCTGAAAAATAATAACATAAATCTAGCAAAATTAAACCTTTAATCAACTAAAAGACTACGTTTTTGTGAATGTCTCCTTCTTATTGAAAAAAATCCAAAAAAGATTACACTTTGGATTAACAAAGCTCTTTCTTATGCAAGGAAACTCCAACTTCTTAAAACCATCCTCAAGTCTCTTCACATATACAACAGTGCTCATATCTTGCTTTCCAAGAATGCTATCAAAACTGTTTAGCAGTTATTCAGGAAATTCCTATGGAACTATTCTAGTGGAGCTAGAGGGATTGCTAAGGTAAAATGAGTGGACCTATGTGTTCCAAAGGCGGAAGGGGTTTTAAATATCACCCCATTAAAGCTCACGAACCATACTCTTCTTCTCAAGAGATTATGGTGGATCCTCGAGGATAAACAATCGATATAGGTTCGCTTGATCCATTTGTACTTCCTCAAGGGCAGGTGTATTGGGAAGTCAATGCGTCTCCTTCCCATTCATATTTTTTGAACTAGTTGATACTTCTTAAGAATTCGGTTCAATGCGATGTTTGCTGCAAAATTAGAAATGGCGACAAAATTTCCTTTTGGTTTGATAATTGGTTTGATCATGGCTCCATTTTCCACCTTCAAAATACTGATCCTAGCCTTCTACTTTTTCCCACCTCCACCAAGCTTAGCTTCTCCATCAGGTGGCTCTCTTAGAATTTCCGTAATTATCTTAACTATCTGCAACCCATTATCCTCCTTCATATAGCTTTGATCTATTTTTATAGAGGAATCAACTGATACACCAATTAACGAACAAGCGTACCATTGAACTGCTTCGAGTGAAGACTCCTAGGGTCTTTTGGAATAGCGTTGTCTGGCACAGAAGCCTCCTTCCTCCTTTGGCTAACAATGAAAAACAAACTTAGCACCGCAGATCATATATCCTTCATGGATATAAATAGATCTTGTCCCTTTGTTTAACACATGAATCAAGAGACCACCTCTTCTTCTATTCAACGGCTCATCAGGTTTGGGAACAGGTCAAGTCCTATGGCTGGGATATTTCAGAAACCTCACTATCCAATATCATCCATTGGCTGACGACACATTCATCTCTTCCAAAAGCTTAACGCAAGACATACATCATTGCCATGGGACTTACGGTTCAACCCCTTTGGAAGAAAAGGAGCTCGAGAAGGCTTAAAGCCACAGGCCAACCTATAAGAACTCTAATCGCTGGAACAATCAAAGGCGTCAATAAACTCCTTATATTGGAGAACCACACACCACCTATTCACTGGCTTTCCTTGTTTGAACTTCCTGTCTTTTGTATTTTTACTTTATCTTTGAATTTGGTAGCGTTTCTGTGTTGTGTTGAATTCTAGAGGGCATATATCCTTGGTCATCTATTAAGCTGTAACATCATTCTTTATTAATTAAAATCTCGTTTTTTTTATTAAAAAAAAAAAGAGAAATCTTTATACGATGAGAAAGAAAAGACCCTAACCCAACAGCCTTAAAAAGCGAAACATAGTGGCCGGATTTATTAGGGAGGGACGGTGTAAAGCAGCTGAATGGGTTTGGTTGCGGGACGGCGGCACGTGATTTGAGTGGACGCATATATAAGGCCAAGATTGGATTTTTTATATTAGAATGATAAACTCGGAAACTAAAGGCAAGTGGGGTTTGGGACGTGATTGCTTTGAGCGTAAAAAGTTGCCAATCCTCAGTTGTGTTGAAGAAGAAGGTACACAAAAGGGTCTGACTGTCGGTGTAGTTCTAGTGGGTGGTAATTGTAGACAGCTTAGTTGGGTTGGTGATGAAATGAACTCCAAATGGGTTGAGAATTTGGAAGAAACAGTGGTTAGTGGCGAATAGACACTAAGAGAATGAGTGCGTCCCATGTTGATAACCAAGATCGTGTGTGTAAATAATAGAAGGTTCAAGAACTTGAAAGCAGAGAGAAAATATCTTTAAACACAAACCTGAGAAAGCCTTGTTGAACTCAACAATAACCAGGCAGAGATTAAAACCACACAGAGAGACGATGCAATCAACAAATGATTTTGCAAGCCAGTAAGCAGATACAATAAACCAATTTAAATATAAGTAGAACAGCTAAAATTAGTGAAGCAATGGAATCTATATAAGTAGAACAGCTAAAATTAGTGAAGCAATGGAATCTACATAGTATGCAGACGGCAAATAAATTTCATCGGGTCTACACACAAACTCTTCGTTGCATTGACGAACATCATACAGAGAGCAATTATGCAAAATAATCACATATCCAATTTCTTGGTTAATTCATCAGTCATCTACTGCAAAATCCTAGTTATACAAACCTTCAGTAAATTACTCCGAACACATGAAAACCAAAACCACCAGATGCATTGCCAGCGACTGCATTAAATAAATGCCTATAGTACAGTAACTACTTTGCACGCTGAATATGTAGTTAGTACCAAATGATGGAATTGGCGGCATAAGAGTAGTCATCTACTCTGTCCTTTGCATAGGAACCATCAGATGCTGGGCCTGAGCCTACACATTTTAATAGTCTAGTAAGTAGATTCGTAGTACATATAAATAAAGAAAATTAATCATTCAGAAAGACAAATTTAACGGGAAGAACCCATTAAAAAACACAACAATGTATGTATTAAAACAAACAAAGGAGCAGTTACTTATTGACAAACCAAATAAAACACACAAATGCTTGCAAGTACATCAATGTAACAGTAGTACGAACATATAATGCTCCAATTGATATGATTTATGCTTTGTGTATTTTGACTCGAATCCCGATAAAACTTGGAACTACTAAAGACTTCCATTGTATCCCCAGTCACGTCTTCATTTACTCTAAATCAGCTTGACTTGGTTACTTGCCTCAAAAGATTCAAATATTGACCAAGTGACATGAAATGTAATCAACCCTCATAATTAACTACAAATCATGTAACTCCATCAACCAACACCATACCTCCTTTGGGTATATAGATAATACAGTCTCCAAGGGATGAGATAGAAAGTGAGAACAAGGATGCTTGTGAGATTGCAAAAGTGTTATTACAAAATACAGAAGAGGATAGCAGTGAAAATAGCATATTGATGATGGCGGTGACCACTTCGATAAGAAGAAAATGACAGCATCAGGTAATGGTATAGATGAGAGGAAATATATAAGATGATGTTAACAAAGTAGCATTGCTGAAAATCTGGTTCTAAAACTGGGAATAATATTAAAAGGCAATTCCCAGTATAATAACTGTAACTGTTGGATAAACAAAACTCGATCCCCATCAAGCATGACTCTATGAATACTAAAACATGGATTATAATGCTTTTGGTGGATTAAGTCAAAATTTTTAAAACCTTGTATACAAAAAGCTGAATTGACCCATCCTCAATCTCAATCAAATACCTAAACAAATCTAGTGAACTAATGCATACGCTAAAGTAAGTTCCTACAAATATGCAGCTATGACAAAAAGAATAAGCTCATACGAAAAACAGGATGCTTGAACTTATGCAATTTGACAGACAGCCTACTTAAGTAGCATAACTACCAAACTATGATAGCCTATTAGATGTCATAAACAAGACATTACAACCCAACATGTTATATGTTTAACATTACAAATCCCTCAATAGCATCTGCTTATCTATTCGGAACTAAAATGTTAACCTAACATGCACTATAAATTCAATTTTTTATTTGAACAGAATTCTTGTATTCTATTTATTAAAGTTTTGCTCCTCAACTGAAAAAAATCTCTACAGCGAGGGGAACAGATCACCTATTCCTGTTATCCTGTGCCTACTCTGTTCTATGACCATCCATCCATCCATCCAATAAATTGGACAGAGAAAAATTGAATGGATATATGCTCATAAAACAGGGTAGGCATGGGGTAACGAAAATAGGTAATCTGAACCCCTACAATAAGACGGGGAGAAAGTGCTTACTTGTGCACTTGTATAACTGACAGCTTGTGGGAACGAGCCTTGATGAGAAATCTGCAATGATGTTTATTTTCCATATGTCAGATGAGCAATCCCATCAATTAAATTTGCATAATCAAAAATATACTAAAGCAGTGACAACAATGACAAAAAACCGGTCAAAGTAGTTAAAAGGGAAATTTTTCTCCAATTCACCTGAGCATTTGAGCTTAGCAAGGCATCCTTTTTGTTAGAAGAATCTCCACCCTTTGCTGATCCTTTTGTATCACCCTATTGGCACCACAAGCCCAATTTTAAGAATCTACAGAAATTCGCAAAATAGACTCACTTGTAAGCATGTTGAAGAGAATATCTACATACCTCCATCTGCATCATCCATCCGACCCACATGAGCAACAAAAAGAAAAACTCCAATAGGTTACTTGGATCTTATATTGTGGAATTAAATAATACAATGTTAATAGAAAAGGAACTTGCACCAGAAACTAAATCCCCAAGTAATGTCACATAAAACTTAAAAAGAGTACCTCTCGATATCGAGTTAGGTAAACCTTAAGAGGGTCGATGTAATCCTCGAACCCTAACGTGGCCATGGCCCAGAGTAAATCATCGCCGTTAATCGTCTTCCTCTTCTCTCTCTGGCACTTGTCACTTGCTCTGCACATCAATAATCACCAAAAACCGCCGGACTAATCATGAAATCCGCATATCAATCTCACTAGTAACCGGATTTAAAGAACGGGTGAAGGTCAACGAAAAAACAAGAGAACCGTACTCGCTGGTGATGAAACTAATAAACTCGGAAACGCACTCTTGAACGGTCTCTTTGGCGTCCTTGGCAATCTTTCCATTAGCAGGAAGAGCCTTCTTCATGATCCGACTGATATTCGCGATGGGCAGGTACCTATCTTGCTCGCGAACGTTGGAATTGGAACGAGGACTATGGTCGCCACTCTCATGGCTGCCGCCGCCGGGGCTGGTCGGTGCCTCCGCCGCCATGGAAACCCTAGGTCGGAACAAGAACCACCGGTGAACGGCATAAAGAGAAAGTAGACGGCGATAGAGAGAGAGAGAGTCAGAGAGAGGCGGCGTATAGCGTGTGATGGTATCGCGCGTGTTATGATACGTTACCTGAGGGGAGAGCCGAGTTTGTAAAAAAGGGCGCGAGTGAACGAGATTGAGAGGAAAGAGAAGGGATCGGACGCTGGAGAAGAGAGGAGCCAGGAGACGACTGAGATGAGATAGAGAGAAGGATTTAGGTTTATCAACACCGTTCGTTTCTGCGATTTTCTTATTTGCTTGTTCTTGCTTAGGTTTATTCTTTCTATTCGACCACGTGTTTCTTCTGCTTAAAGACCATCGCTACGCCGTCGTTTGACCACGCTACAAATAATCCGGCACTAAAAAAAACGATCGTCGTTGTGGATTGGATAACTACACCGATGTATGAATACGGTACCGAATTTAATACTAAATTAGGTCATGATACAGTACTATACTAAGATTAGTTAATATCAGGTATTATTTTAAGTAATTTTTTAAATTTATAAAATAATTTTTAAATTTTTTAAAAATTACAAAATAGTTCGTTGTCATGTTATATTATTATACAGTTATATTGTATATTTTTAACCATGGCTCTAAAAATTATAATAATAAATAATAATTTAATTTAATTTAATTTATAAAATTAATTTAATAATTATTAATAAATATAATTAAATTTAAAATATAATTTTAAAATATATAAATTTCAAATA
>JANIJH010000005.1:72247206-72280916 GCA_024520975.1 Erythroxylum areolatum
GAGGGAGGGAGGGAGATTTTAAAATTTTTTATAATTTTGCAAAATTGTCTTCCTATTTTTTAAAATTTTAGGTACCGGCAGATATTTGGTCGATATTTTGAATATCGGCTGGTACCAACCGTTACCATTCGAAACAAGCCAATATTGATTGATATTTAAACCCGGTACAACCGACTCTTTATTTCATATCAATTTTGGTCTGATACCCGTTGGTACAAAATGGTATCCACATTCCTGAACTAAAGCCTTCTTTAATTTTTCAGTAAATTAAAAAAGAAATCTATATCTTTATTTTGTAACATTTTAAAAATATTAAAATATTTAAAATTTTAATTTATTGTAAAAATAGTCCAACATTTCCGATTCTGACATAACACGCCACGTTAACTGTTTGTATGCATGATATGGCTTCAACATTTACAATATTTTTTCACTAATTATTATTTGTTATTAAATCTTAAAATGTAAACATGATTTTGTTAAATTCTCATAAACTCTTCTTCTCTGTCGTTGCTCTAAGGCTTCAACTCTTCTTTAACCTTATTAAAGACTCACAAACTCAGATGATAAATTGACATTGGGATCAAATTTCATGATCTTCAAATATAATTTGAGAAACTTCTAATTTAACATTAGACCTAGCATGCTGAGAAGTAATTCACTTATCACTTGTAAATATTTTCCTTAACTCCTCATTCATCATAATAAAATACTAAAGTGATAATAAATTAGTTACAAATCTTGTAATAGCAAAACTACACAAATTCCTATCATTAATAAAATCCTTTTCACATTAAATTCAGGACTTATACACGATTGCAGATGAACTTAGTTATCTTTTTTCTTTCCACACGATCTCATCAATAATATATAAATATTTAGTACATCTTATATTTCCAATATTAGGTCAATGCAATATGCAACATAAAGAGTACAATAAAAAGAATTATATTTGCTTTACAATCTTCTTCTAGCTGCTTTATAAGTAGCATCATTGCTAGCAATTAACTGAACAACATTTTCTGACCCAACTTTATTCACAACTTCATTAAATATCTTAAATAGATTATCAACATTCCTAACAAGGCTAAATGTATAAGGAGACTTCAAAAACATTTTCTCATTTGCAAAATAAACCAAAAAATTAATAGTAGGCTCTTGTTTTCTATTTGTCCAATCATTACATATGATTAAGCATCTATAAATAGCCTAAGTCATTCTTCTTTCATCTAAATAACTTTTTATTTTATAAACAGAGTCACTCAAAAGTTTACCTCTGTAGTCATCAATTGAAAGAACTTTGTATCTTGGACCATAAGAGGCAATATCATCCACTATAAGCTGATAATAATAAGACTGGGCATCATTAAATGTTATACTTGAATTATACCACCACCTAGTCATTGCCACTTTTACGTTATGAGTCGTTTCTCTAGATTGTAAGACACTAAGGATTGAAGGCTGAGTTCCAAGAATTATTTGTAATGCATAAAAATTAGACAACTATCTTTTTCTTTTTCTAACATCAGGTGCAACATTTCCTTTTTTATGTATAAGAATATTATCACCTTCAACATCCCCGCTATCATCCTGATCACCAACAAAAAACTTCCACTACCAATTTCATAATTCAAGTTTTTCCTTATATTTTTCTCATGTTGATACTCTTTAAACAAAGTCCTTATTTTCTATTTCACATCGTGACTTACTTTCTTACAAGGCTCCACACCACCTTTGACTCTAACTAAATGTTTCTTTCATCTGATGATTCCTCCACCTTTGAAACGCTTGTTATAATACATAAAAATGTTATGTTTCTTTATTCTAGTAACCAATCTAAAGTGAGCTCAAGCCAAATCTTTAAATCTTCCTAAACATGAAGATATTGAATTATCACAAGTACTTGAACTTTTCTTCATTTATCTGTAAAATAAATAAAATTATATGTCAAAATTAAATTAATAAAGTTATTATCAATTGTTATCAAAACAATGTGTATCACTTAACCCAAAACAAATGCAAAATTCCAAAAACATACACATAACTTGAACTTTAGAAATATACATGCATCTTATATTCAAAGGCAATAGTCCAAGAATCGTTATTACTAACTACTAATGAAATTAAAAATCTAGAATAAGTTGTGTAAAATAACAAGAAGAAATATAGCAAACAACATCTTCTTAACATTCATATGATATAGAAATTCAAGTGAACTTCGCTTATATAAATGATTGTTACATTTTCGCAACTATAGTTTATTTTGTGTGGTTACATAGATCAACCATAAATTTACACATATAACTCATTTTGTGTGATTACATAATTCAAACATAACTCATAACTGTAACCTATTTTGTATGATTACATAATTAAATCATGACTATAACTTATATAGAGTGATTTCAAAATTCAACCATAACCATAACCATAACTATACCTATTTTTGTGCGATTACATAATTCAACATTTCAACCATAAACTTACAAGTATAACTCATTATATATGATTAAAAAATTCAACCATAAATTCACAACTTTCTGACTTTTAAATCAATATTACAAATAAATATCATTCTTTTTAGTTTCTTACATAAACCATAAAGAATAAACACACACACACATAAATAATCCTTAAACTTTAACTTTTATATTACAAATGAATCCTTTTAGTTTAGTGTAAGATTAACTAATTAAGGAAACTAGTTAAATATATTAGTAATGAAAGTTTAAATATAATGATTAATGAAATAAAAATCACACTATTCTGTATAATTTAGATATAATTATTGAGAAAATAATTAATATTCACAAAATTAAAATTTAATTATTGATTTTCTATAAAATCTATAACTAAATAAAGTTGTAAAATTTATTTATTAATTTCAGTTATAAACTTGTAAAATGTAAATTTGTAATTGATAAAAATCACAAATTCCAAATACTTAATGATGCATCACTTGTTGTAAACTTTTTTCAATCTCAATCCATAATTTCACATGTCATTATATCAAATTATCAACTATCAAGTATTCAGGTATCACATTATTGATTATACAATTACTAAGTCTTTAATTTTATGGCACATTGGCACTATATAGAATTGTAGATTGCATTATCGCAAAAAATGAAAAACCAAAAGTCATACACCTACATCTACACTAAGTCACTAATCTACACACCACCAGCCACACCCATACTACTGTAAAATAACCAAAAGCCACACATAAGAGCCAAGACACAACCAACTGTTTAGTGTCTACTAATCTACTCCTACACGGCCACACTACTAACCAATGACCACACAACATATGACTCATAATCACACAACATGTAACAACACAAAACACATAAGTCTCATTTGGTAACCATTAATAAAGAAATTGGAATAAAAAATAAAAATGAGAATAAAAAGTAGGAATCGCAATACGAATGAAATTGTTGATTATGTGTGTTTGTTATGCAAATACTAGAAATGAAATTATAGAAGTTAATAGTTATATCAGTGTTTGGTATCAAATATTAAGAATGGTAATAAATTTTTTTTACTTATGTTTGATTATTAAGCGACTGATTTTGTAAATAAGTAATTAAAATATTTATTATTATTATTTATTAATAATTAATTATTTAATAAATAAATAATTAAATTATTTTTAAAGATTCAAAAATTATTAATTTTTAAATAATTATGTATGATTTTTCTTATAAGAATAAAATTAAAAACTATAATGAACATATTTTATGATATAAAATCATTGAAATAAAATAAAATAATTATTAATAAATTAATGTGCAACGTTGATAATAATATCCTAATAAGAATCAATCAAAATGATGTATATTACTATTTATTTGTTATTCCTAATATCTGATTCCAGATTATACACACACCTACCTTAAGAATACAAATTCATGACTACTTAAAATTCGTTCCAATTTTATCAATCATTATCTTATCATTAATAACAACCAAATAAGCAAAAATTAAGAAAGAAAGTTACATATCCATTCCACGTCTTCACTCTTCATTCTTATTTACCAATCGTACCTATAGATTCATAGGCATAAAAGTTAGGGATTAACGCAAAAATCTAGTAAGTTTGTTAGTCACGTAAGTTCCATTTTACCGTTGTTTATTACTTAGTCAAAAGTGAGTTACTTGGTGTCCCAATTTAGGAAGCATTTTCTGAACATGCTTCTCATTGCTTTGATTTATGATATTCTGTTATCTTTCTACTTGTATTTAAGAGACACGAGTTGAATAAAAATTATCTAAAGTTTATACCTTGAGTGTTCATTTCAGATGTTTGATAAACCTTCTGTGCGAGAACTTTGTTCTATTTTTTTTTTTGTCCATCCACTCTCTCTCTTTACATTTGGTATCAAAGCCTTCTTCTAGGCTTGTGCAAATTCTTATGATGGCTAACATATCAAATGGAATGAACATTTCACAACCTGTCATTCCAATTTTTCAGGGCAACAACTATGAGGTTTGGAGTACAAAGATGAAAACTCTCTTTACCTCCTAAGATCTATGGAAGTTAGTGGAGAAAGACTATACCGAAGAAAGTGTAGCAGCATATAACCTTAAAGAGACGAGAAAGAGAGACACTAAGGCTCTTTTCTTCATTCAACAGGCTGTAGTTGATGTAATTTTCTCTTCTTGAATTTCTACAACAAGAAAGGCAAAAGATGCTTGAGATGCACTCAAGAATGGATATCAAGGCACAGAGAAAGTGCTTACAGTCAGTTTCAGACACTTCGTAGGAAGCTCGAAAGCTTCATTATTAAAAACGAAGAGTCTATTCATGACTATTCGAACAATCTTATAGAAATAGTTAATCAGATGAGAAAGTATGGTGAGCAGGTGTCTAATCAAAAGGTTGTTGAAAAAATATTGCGAAGTTTGTCACGAAAATATGAATCTGTTGTTGCTGCCATAAAGGAATCAAAATACTAAAGTGTCTTAACTGTTGATGAGCATTTAGGCTCCTTACAATCCCACGAAGATAAGTAGAAAAGCTATGAGGAGAGTTCTACCGAGAAGGCTTTTCAAACAATGATGCAAGTTTTTAAAGACAATGAAGCTGTCTATGAGTGAAGGAACAACAACAACCATCATGGAGGATATTCTTTTCGAGGAAGAAGAGGAGGCAGAGGAAATAGAGGAGGTGGACGATCAAATGGTAGAAGTCAACATTCAAATGCATCCCACATTAAAGGAGAAACTCAAAATTGTAAGTTCAAGTGTTGCTATTATGATAGACCTGGTCATATAGAAAAATATGATGAAAAACAAGCAAGTTTGCATAAGAAAAAGATAATGAGCCTGAAAGTTTGTTTCTTGTTTATTTCACTGCAAAAGAGTATGATTATGGTTTATAGTCTATAGATAGTGGTTGTAGTAATCACATGACTGCCAAACTAGAGGCATTTATCAGCTTGGATAGGTCAATCAAAACAACAATGAAGATGGGTGATGAAATGATCCATAATTCTTAAGGCAAAGGAGTTGTGAAGATGAATCCTTGTGGAACCAGCTGCATCAAGGATGTTCTTTATGCTCCAGACTTGGACTCAAACTTATTGAGAGTTGGATAATTTTTTAGAGAAGGTTATTCTTTAGTTTTTGAAGATTTTTCATGTGCCATTTTTTCTTATAAAACCAAGAAGACCTTGTTGTTTAAGGTTCCAATAGCTAGAAATAACATGTTTCCACTTGCCGTTGATGATGAAAAGAAAGCACTCGCAGCGTCATTAGAAGATGACAATTGGTTATAGCATTATAGGTATGGACATCTTAACTTTAAAGCCTGAATATGCTATCTAATCAAAAGCTTATGGATGGTTTGCCTATGATAAAGCCAGTTGATGCAGTACATGAAAGTTGTGTGATTGGAAAGCAATATATAGATCTTTTTCCAAAAAGTAGCTATGAAAAAAAATAGCTATGAAAGCTTCAAGGCCAGCTGAATTGATACATGGAGATGTTTATGGACCTATGCACACACCTTCTCTCAATAATAACAAGTACTTTGTGGTCTTTGTAGATGATTTCAGTCGAATAATTTGGGTTTATTTTGTCAAGGAGAAATCAGAGGTGTTTTCAATCTTCAAGAAATTTAAGTCATCTACTGAAAAGCAAAGTGGTAATGCAATAAAGGTATTAAGGACAAATCGAGGTGGTGAGTTTATTTCCACAAAATTTGATAATTTTTGTGAAAGGATGGACATTAAAAGGTAGTTGACAGCTAATTACACCCCTCAACAAAACAGAATGGCAGAGAGAAAAAATCAAAATCTTGTTGAAATGGCAAAGAGTATGCTTAAGGCCAAACACCTACCAAAAAATTTTTGGGCTAAGGCAATTCACATAGCAACCTATCTACTCAATCGCAGTCCAACTTTAACATTATCCAATCAAACATCATTTGAAGCTTTTTATGGGGGGAAACCAAAGGTAACACATTTTAAAATTTTTGGGTGTGTTGCTTATGTCCTTGTACCATCACAAAAGAGTGCAAAATGCATATCTGTGGGATATAGCTTGGAAACTAAAGACTATCAATTTTACAATCCTATTTCTAAAAAATTACTAATAAGTCGTGATGTTGTATTTAATGAAAAGAATACATGGAGTTGGATGAAATGCAGAAGTTTTCAACCATTATTCAAGGGAATGATGAGTTTGCTAATGAGTTAGCAGTTGAAGAAAATGACTATGATCATGGTGGTTCAAGTCCCTCCACACCTAGCTTTACCCCTAGCTCTTCAAAGTCAACTACGCCTATCTCCTCTCCGTCTAGTACACCTCCTAGAAAATGGAGATCACTCAAAGAGATCTATGAGCAAACCGAAAGGTGCCAACTTGCAACAATTGAAGATCTAAGTTCATTTGGAGAAGTTGTAAAGAGCGCTGCATGGCATGATGCTATGGATGAATAAATGAAGTCCTTGGAAAGAAATAAGACTTGGATACTAGTTGACTTACCAGCAGGAAAGGAAGTTATAGGGCTTAAATTGGTGTACAAACTCAAATACAAGCCAGATGGGTCAATATTGAAGCATAAAGCAAGGCTGGTGGCATTGGGATACATGTAGCAAGAAGGTATCGATTTTGCAAAAACCTTCTTTCTTGTAGCTAGATTTGATACTATTCGTACTATGTTATCTATTGTTGTTTACTATAAATGGAAAATGCATCAATTTGATTTGAAATCAGCTTTTTAAAATGGCTTTCTGGAGCAAAGTGTGTACATACAGTAGTGTCAATGTTATGAAGTTAAAGGAGATGAAATGAAGGTGTATCAATTGAAGAAAGCATTTTATAGACTCAAGAAAGCCCCAAGGGTCTGGTACGAAAGGATTGATGGACACTTTAGCAAAAATGAGTTCCAATAGAGTGCAAACGAGCCCGCATTGTATGTCAAAACCAATGGAGTTGATGAGGTATTACTTGTTTGTCTCTATGTGGATGATTTGATTTACACTAAAAATAGTATTGCCTTGATTAATGATTTCAAGAAGATTATGATATCTGAATTTGAAATGACTGATTTGGGTTCTATGAGCTATTTTTTGTAGTTAGAAGTGCGGCAAGATGAAACTAGAATTTTTATCTCTCAACAAAAATATGTCAATGATCTCTTAGAGAAGTTTAATATGAAAAATAGTAATCCAGTTAAAACTCCAATGATCATAAACCAAATATTCAACTTGGATGATGGAGAAGAAAAGGTTGATGCACAGATATCGAAGTTTAATCAGAAGTTTGTTGTATCTCACAAATAGTCATCCCGGCATCTTACAAGCTACAACTCTGTTGTCTCATTTCATCCAAAATCCAAGTAAAATGGATTATGGTGCTATAAAAAGGGTGTTTAGATATTTGAAATGAACATGTTCTTATGGTTTGTGGTATTCTAACTCCAATAATTTAAAGTTATTTAGTTTTTTAGATAACGATTGGGCAGGTTTTGCTAATGACCATAAGAGTACAAGTGGATATTTGTTCAAGATGGGCTCAAATACCATCTCTTGGTGTTTAAAGAAGCAGTCATCCATTGCATTATCATCTTCTGAAGCTGAGTATATAGTTGTCACTTTAACAACATGTCAAGCTATATGGTTGAGAAGAATCTTAGGTGATATGAAATAACATCAAAAGGAGGCTACAATAATTTTCTGTGATAATCAATCGACCATTGCAATGATAAAGAATCCAGTTCATCACAATCACACAAGACATATTGACATTCAACATCATTTTATAAGAGAATTGGCTGCTAAAGGAAATATCAAGATGGAGCATTGTAGTTCTCAAAACCAAGTTGTGATTTGTTCACAAAGTCTCTTTCGTTAGAGAAGTTCATTTATTTTAGAGATAAATTGGGTGTTATAGACTTTTGCATTAAAAGGGAGTACGTTAGGGATTAACATAGAAATCTAGTAAGTTTGTTAGTCATGTTAGTTCCAAGTTTATTACTTAGTCAAAAGTTAGTCACTTGGTGTCCTGATTTGAAGAAGCATTTTCTGAACGTGCTTGTCATTGCTTTAATTTATGATATTATGTTATCTTTTCTACTTGTATTTAAAGAGACACAAGTTGAATAAAAATTATCTGAAGTTTATATCTTAAGTTTACCTTTCAGATGTTTGATAAATTTTATGTGTGAGAACTTTGTTCTGTTTTTTTTTTGTCCACCCACTCTCTTTCTTTACAATAACACCATTAGTTCAATCCTTTCAAAAAAAACCATGATTAGTTCATTCATTAACCTTCTTTGGAAAATCACAGTTTCACATATAAAACATTGAAGTAGAGGAAGGCAGGACCACAAGATGCGGCTGAGAAGTGAGGACTGAGGAGATGAAGAAGATGAAGTAAACAATTGTGACACTTAAGCAATGAAGACGAGTAGGGAGCTAGCTTTATAGAGTTGGATGAAAAAGCAACAACGACGACACGAAAGCAACAATGAGGGATGGAGAGTTGGGGATGAAACTAGTAGACAAAGAAGCAACAACGATGGATGAGAAGGCAACAATAGGTTATTTTTATGAAGCTATAGAGAAGGCAAAGGAAGCAATTAAGGCCAATGTGAAAAATAAGTCTTCTTTATACACACCTTATCTTGTAATCAAAAAATGAGAGATAGAAACGACAACTTTACTCTATATTGTTTGCACTTGGGGCTTTTTTTAATCTTAATATCTATTTCAGACCAAGTTTTACAAAGAAAGATGAAGTTAATAAGGGAATGATATTAACTATTATAACAATTGTTTTTTAAAATTCAATAAAATTTATTAGCAATAGTAAAAACTAGTACAAACATTACAATGAAAACCATGGTTATATTTTTATTTAGCTATTAACCAATTAACAAAAAGATGATAAGCTAAGATAAGGAGGATTGAACATACAATTGTTGCTCATGACATGATGCAAAATCTCCTAAGCATATAAGTGGAGATTTATAAGGATACTTCTAGTAATTTTGGGAAGCCCATTGCTATTCGTAAAAAAGACACAATTAATCCAGGTATTTATTTTTTAGTTTTGTTACTTGTTAAAAATTAATCACCACTTTATTTTGTTTATAATGTTCCTTTGTCATCTTACAGTTGCGTGGTAGGACTAACTCAAAAGAGGTGTTTTAGAATTACAAATATTTGCAATTCGAATTATGAGTCAATGTATGAGTGCAACAAAGTGTGAAAGGAATTAGTTACATTCATCCATTCTAAGAAAAAGAATAGATTGTAAGACAAAAGATTGAACGACTTGATCTTTGCTTGGTACAATTTAAAGCTTTGAGAAAGGTATATTATTATCATTATTAAATTAAATATAATTTCTTGTAATTTTTAATTATTTTATTTTATTTGTTCACTAAGACTCTTAATAAAACAAGTAGTTCTATACATCTAATTTGCCTTAACCCTATCGATCTTTTAGTGGATAGGTTTTTTTAGGAACCAAGTTTGATAGATAAAAATGACTTGGAAGATAATCTTGGATAGGAAAGTATTGATATGTCATTTGGTGCAATAAATTTGAATGATTGTGATATTGAGACTCTTCTCAATAATGAGAATTTTGTACTAAATGAAAATTGAGATCAATTCGATTTGAGTAGATATTTGATTGAAAAAAGTTCTAGGTTTTCATTTCTCCTCTTCTTTTAATTTTATTTATATTTGATGTGTATGTTAAATTCTATATATGTAATATAAATATAACTGTAAATGTTTTTGTTTCTAGTTTCACTTTTAGTTGGTTGTTTCCTCGACATAAATTCTTATTATAAATTGTAATATTTAAAGAGTATTGGATCTTTATTATTCTTTTTGTTTGATATTTTGATTTAGTTATAAAAACAACAATAACAACACAACTTAGTGAAAATCTCACTGATTTATAGAGGCTGGGGAGGTCTAGTAGTAAGCAGCCTTACCCCAAACTGATAGATGTTTTTATGTAATTATTATTTATTATATGATGAAATTGTAACATTTTAAGTACTTTATATTGTCCTTAATTTTATAATTTTTATAATGATTAAATGATCTTTTTTATTTTAATTATGATTATTATTTATATGCAAAAATTGTAAAAATTAATATTAATATAAATAAATAAATTGTTGTTATTTGAAATTTCTAATGTTATGATTTTAGAGAGACAAGGTTGATGAAAAATTATAAATTATACCGTACAATATATTAAGGGAATATTTTGTTATTTTAAAAAAGTTTAGGGATCATTTTATAATTTTAAAAATTACTCAAAATAGTACTCAATATTGATCGATACTGATGCAATATTGTACCAAAACAAAATTTAGTAAAGATATCAATACGGTATTTGTAACATTGCTTGAAATCGATTTGGGTATAAATTTATTTGGTATTTTTTCTATTATGTTCGTTATCTGTTATATAGCTTTAACTACAATTACTTCAACCCTTTTTTTTGCCACTTCCCTTCCTGTTGATGCTCCGGTACATTTATTGCAATTATGATTACTTGCTCTTCCCCGTTCTGTTGTGTTTTGTTTTTGTTATATCTACTCTACCTTGTCACATTTTCAATTGTGATTGCTTATTCTTCCCTGGTACATTTCAAGCTTTTGCTTTCCCTATTGACTATGGAGCTCTTGCAGCCAGGTTTTAAATGTAATTATAGGTATTTCTTTATTTGTTCATTGGTTTTTATTAGGCCTGTTATTTCTTTCATTTGTTCAATAGTTCTGAGCTTACTCTAGCATGTTGTTTTTGTAAGCTAACTTAAGTGTAGAAGTTTGTATTACTACATTTAGGAGTATAGAATTTAATACTCCTCTCATAACATAATATAGTGAATGATTAAAGTAGATGAAAGTTTATGCCTTCATTTGCTTTAAAACATTGATCCTCCTTCTTCTTTTATCTAATAAACTCGGCTGTTAATAAAACTGGAGCTTATCTTTCTAGCTTTCCAACGGTATAAAGTATGAAATTTTTGAAAATTGGAGTCGAAAGTTATGATCCTTATAAGTGGAGATGCTCAGGAGTATAGTTTGTATCGTCTGATGACGTCATATCGTCTGGTGAGGGTGCCAGAAGTATCGTCTGGTGAGGACGTATTGTTTGGTGAGGACACTTTGTCTGATGAGGACGCTTCGTCTGGTGATGACGTGTCGTCTTGTGAGGACGCTTCGTCTGGTGAGGACGGATCGTCTGGCGAGGACGCTACGTCTGGTGAGGACATATCGTCTGGCGAGGATGCTTCGTCTGGTGAGGACGTATCGTCTGGCGAGGACGCTTCGTCTGGTGAGGACATATCATTTGTTGAGGATGCTTCGTCTAGCGAGAACGTTTCGTCTAGTGAGGGCATATCGTCTAGAGATAACGTATCGTCTGATGAAGTCATATCGTCTGGTGTACTATTCATCTGACCTTATTGTCTGGTCCAAATTTGACCCTCTAGATGATAGAATCTGTCTTCAAGGTCTCATAAAAGTTTTAGATCTTGAAATCTTCTTCAAAACCATCTAAAGAACACCCCAAATCTGATGTCTCTAGAGAAAGTTATGCCAATTGTTTCGAGATATATACAACGTGATTGAGGACATAAGCATGGTTGATTATTTTGGTCATAACTTCATAACCCGACCTCGAAATTAAGTGATTCTTGAAGCGGTAGATTTCTGACATATTTTTCTATCTCTCAATAAAAAATTGTAGCTTTTGGGGTCGATTTGAAAGAGATTGATGGAAGGAAAAGGAGGGATCGGTCAGAGGGGCATAACTAGGTTATGAACACACTTTGAATTTTTTTAAAGCATATCTTGAGTTATAGAGCTCCGAATAAGATAGTTCCTATTTCAAAATAAATAAAAGTCAGAAAGCTACAATTGTTTTGAAGAAGTCAAATTGTGATTTGGTGTTTAACTGGTGTGGGCACAAAACTCTTAGGGGGCGATAGCTAATGAGGAGCCTTTGAAATAACCCCATAAGGAAGCCCACTTACGCTTTATGATTTCGGATTGTTGGGCTCCGAAAACTACAAGGTATTAAGCTCACGTCTCACGACTTCGATGTTGGGCTCCAGAAGCGAGGTCCAACAGGGTAAACAGGAGTATTAGGAACAAAATATATGTGAACTGGGAATTCTTTTTTATTGTATTTAGAACTCAATTAATATTTTATATGTATATGTTTATTTCTCATTTCCCCAGACCCCGCGACTCAACAAAACTTCAACTAAATGTTGATGATGATGATGTTTATTTCTCATTCATTTACCACATTCATAAATGTTTACATATAAATGTAAAGGATTAAAAATAGTGCAAATAACAAAAGTTCAGTCGGAAGGCTAAAAGCCTACCAAGCTTTAGGAAATTAAAAACTTAGTTTTCCAAAGCAATCATTGATTCTCCAATATGCTTAGTACTTTATTGAAACAAAGTTTAACCGGATTGTGTTAATCATATTTAATTATATATGTATTATAGGAAAATATGGTTGCAAATAAAATATACATGGCTTTTATTACATCAGCATATGGTATATACTTGATATGGAAGTGTGTGAAGGCTTTGTTAGTAGATTCAATAATTCTATTTATTATTGTTTCAACAATTTAGCAGAACTGAAAAGAAATACTCTCAATTTTGCCAAGAGAAGGCATTATGTTCAATGATAAAACATGATTTGTAATTTTTGTTATTATATTTAGTATAAAATATAGATATTATTATTCTGAGTAATTTTTCAGATTCCCAATTATAATGACAAGATGAAGTTATAGATATCAAATGTTAAGCCTAATACTGGTTCACATTTTCGTCAGTGCAATAATACAAATGTGAGTATTTGTAATAGCTTCTTTTCCATACCAAGAGTTAGAACCCTAGAATATTGCACATGGCCATATCATTGAGAATTCATGAATTGCATTTCATTCACTTGCATATCATTAGTATACACACATGAGAATTTATGAATTGTCACATACATATCATTAGTATACACACATGAATTATGAATTAGTACACATTGCAAAGATAATATATGCACTCAATTGACATATTCTAGGGTATGAAAGGTTTAAAATGACCATAATGTGAATTGTGTATGGTTTACGTCTTGAATTTTGGTTTGGTGGAATAATTGAAAAATTGATGAATTAAAATGTACATTTGGTCTAGGAAAAAATGTCAAGTGGTAAGACAAATTGACACATGAAAAATTAGGATGACTAAGCTTATAAATTTGTGACATTTGGCATGGAAAATTAAGTGTCAAATGGCATAGCTAATTAATTGACAAATGGCAGCATTGGTTGTGTGACAAATGGACTAAGTAACTAAGTGACATAAGGCTATATATATGACAAATTGAATGCATGCCTAAGGATAAATGTTAATCTAAGAAAATGACACCTTGCACCTAGTTGAATTAAGCAAATGCTAGAAAAGTTTCTGTTGAGTTCATTTCACTTCTTTTTTCACTTTGTCCACCAAAACTTGCTCCCATCTCCCGTCTCTATATTTTGGCTCAAGTCGTGCTAAATTGCTATACCAAATCCATACTTTTACCCTTCACAAGATAGTCATAGAACCAGAAAATTGTTATTCTTGTTATGATCTTTTATCCTAGCTGAAAACCAACCTATTTATACCTTGAATTTGTGATGATTTTTGCATGCATGGAGAGCTTAATTAGCTTGATCTTTGAGCTAGAATTTGAGCTAGACAAGTAAGTTAAAGATTAGTATTTATGGCATGTTATAATAGATAATTTATCATGATGAAATTGGGATGGATTGTATATGATGTTAATGTTAAAGATGTGCTGGAAAATGGAGAATGAATGGGTACTTTTCTATTATGTTTTTACATGTACGAAAACAGTAGTTTATGGGTTGTTGTATGGATTATTTAATTTGGGATTATACTTCAAATCAATGAGGAATTCATGCTAAAGATAGGAGTTATTAAGGTGTTTTCGAATATGAAAAAATTAGAGTTGTAGGTGTGTTTGTAAAAAGTGACTATTAATGATATAAGTGAGCATAATTTTGTTAGCCTTAACATAACCATTATAGAAGTTAAATTAACCTGAAATGAAGTAACTTTAAAGGACATGAAATCTGGAAAATTTCTGGTATTATTGATGTCTTTAAGATTGTAAAATTCATGAAATATTAAAGGCAGTAAAGTTACACACATTAGTGATGATGATGACAAATTCTAGAATTTTAATTTCAGCCTTGTGTACATGTCCAACCAGCCAGAAATTTCACTCTTAATTGGTATATTTGGACTTGATTAAGGCTAGGTATGAGCCTAGATTGTTGCTTGATTAATTAGTTAAGAGCTTGATAAGTTTGTGTAGTTAATTGATGTCATAACCTAAAGAATAGACTGTTATAACGTAGTTGAGTTCAAATATGGGAATTTTGATTTTTAAAGGATTTCTTTTAATGCAAGCATGATCTTAAGGAAATGAATAATGTGTATAAGGTATGGATGAATGAGCATTGAAGAACATGGGGTAATTATGAATGAGAATTGGGTAAATGTATGAATATATATTGCTAGAAAAAATTTGGTGAATATATAGATCTAGCTTACTGAAATTCCATATTTAAAGTAACAATTGTATGGGGATTATGAGAGGCTCTTTGATCATAAAAATGTTTAAGGATAAGTGTAAAGTATGGTTGATGAATTTGGTAATCAAGCTAACTTAAAGGTACAAATTTGATTGCAAAATGGTAGTATACAAAATATGATATTTGAATGGTCTTAGGGTGTATAACCACAAGTTGAATAGTTAAGATCTATGTATATGAATACATACCCAAGAAGTCAATTGAGCATGCATTGAACATAACATATGTATATGTGTATAATTGAGTACTTATTTGATTAAACAAGTTAGTAATATGTACGTATGTGTGTATTGCATGATTTAGAAGCACAAATTGACCGACAGCTTCCAGACATTGTCAGCTCATCAAGGCAATAGCTATCTAGAGCATACTGTGAGTTAACCTAGATGTTTACTCACTATATCTGAATTGTTCTTAATTAATTATTAAATATTAAACTGTTACTGATATGATTGTGATAATTCCGAACATTGATGGTCTGAGGAGTTTGATATTCGAGACTGTATTGAAAGTGTTTGCAAATTGGATATGAATATGGAAATTGTGTTATCAACTATATGTTGAATGCTAGACTTAAATTTGATGAATGTGCTATATGATGTGCACACTGAATGAGAGTTATTAATAGCATAATATGTGTTTTGATGCATTTTCATTACATTGATATGCATGATCAGATAAAAGAGGTGTGACGGAAGTGACCAATGTGAAAAAGAGCTTAAAGCTCATAAATGTGCACACAGAGCTACATGATTAATGATTTATGAGCCTAGTATCCACAATGAGTACAGGACAGTATCTAAAATGAGTCCAGTATTCACAATGGATACGAAATAGTTAAATAGGCGCTCAGTCACAATAAAATAAAAATGAAAGTGGAGTCTCATGTGCATTGCATATATATCTTTATATGTATCCTGTAAATCATTGTAAAGAATGACTAAATTGAGTTGATATAATATTATGCTATGTTTGTGTACATGTGAATGATTGAAAAAAAAGTACTGAATTTTGTTGATATAGTGATCTGCAATACTTGTATACATGTTGATGATATGAATGATTGAGGTGAAATATTGGATTGTTCTGAAGAGATTATATGACATGTTTGTATTATAATGTGCTTACTGAGGTATAATGTATAGTGTGATTTTGTATACAAAAGTTTATGGGAATTGATTCAAGCTGATGTGATATAATTGTGAATTTGGTTGTATACTTGTGATGATGTGTTTTGAGTCTAGTGAGCATATCAATGATGGTTCACTCACTGAGTTCGCAAAACTCATCAAAAGTGCAACATCGTTTTTTAGGTATTGAGGAGACCTAGCTTCTAAGACAATCTAGTAACAATCTAGCATTGTCAATTTTGAAATCAAGAATGGCTCAAAGGTCTTGTCGACTGATGTCTAAGGAGTTTAGACAAATTGTTTCTGTTAGCATCTTATTTCATGTTAGATAATTTTGTAAAGAACAGTAAACTATCAGATGTTTTTGTAATGTACATATATGGATTATGAGATGAAATGACAATGTAAATGATGTTTGTGAAATTAAATGAGAAATGTTGAACTTATGATCACTTATGTTCTGTATGATGCCATAATAGTGAATTTGATTGCTCAAATATGCCATTCTCATAGGGTATGTTCTTAAATGTCCTCTAGATGTAAGTATATGCTCTATAATAGTAGTGTGTTACAGTATTGCCCTTACATTTTTATTAGTGCATTTTGATTATTTCAGTTATAGCTTCTATGATGTTAATCTTATAAAATTGAATAATGATCATTTAAATTGTAAGTGTTTTATAAATATATGGTTTTGGTAAAATGGTTATGATTTTATTATTGTAAATTTTTTTGATAAACATCTTCCATAGGATAGGATAAGAATTTTATCCACAAGTTTCATTGTTGCTCACAAGAGGTGAGTTTATATAATAATTCACAAACATTTCAAAATTTCATAGAAGTTTGATATATGCTTTATTTTTGTTTTATAGGTTCCATATGACTATTTTTTGTGGGCGTCAGATGCATCTTAGCAAACATTGCTCTTTGGGACAGAGCTTTTGTTTGCTTATATTTTATTAGTTTATATTCATATCATTAAAACTGCTAGTTATGTATTTTGGGAGCATTTAATGTATTTATAAATATTTATATGACAAAGTTATTCTGAATTGCAAAATACAATTGTGTGATAAGTCCTCGTGGGTTATGAAGATGTATTGTCGCACATACCTCAATTTTTAAAATTCTTATACAATATATCAATTTGCAAAAGACAAGACAATATACCAATCTGCAAAATACAATGCAATATATCAATTTGAAAAATAGAAATAAATCAATCCAACATAATATACCAAATTGCAAAACACAACACAATATACAAATTTGTTAAAATTCCAACATAATATACCAATTTGCAAAAAGACAACGTAATATACCAATTTAGAAAACATAAATAAATCAATCCAACCTAATATACTAATTAGCAAAGTTCAAATCCTTCTCCAAATTCACAATACAAAGTTCAAATATATATCCAATTTATAAAATAATATTTAAACAAGGTTCATTTTTATTGTAGATTCACCATCATCAACTACAGATTTTCTTGGAGATGTTTTTTTTTACCTTTACTTTAAATCTCCTTCTGTTTGTGGTTATTGTTTGAACATTTGTATTTTGAGAAAGTTGAGGTGGCTCAAATACTTGAAATTAACTTCCACCCATCTATAAAATGTTATAAACAAATAGTATATAATATCAAGAATTAAGAAAAATAACAAAAAATAGCCAAAAAATTATAATTTGGTAACAAACCATAAAATAAGTGTTTCTACTAAGTTCTCCAAATGTTACTCAATATCCTTAAGCGGCCTATATATAAATTAATATTTATGATATGTAAAAACAAGTTAAGCAAAATTAAAAAATAAAAGTGAATATTCACTTACCACCCTCTTCTCCCTTATTAAGACGGACGTTGTAGTGTTGGATCCTGTAGATATTGATTGTCTATCTTTTCTTCTTACACCACTGTCAATGTTGGATGTAGGCATCGGATTTTTTGGTGGTATTCCTTGTTTTCAGTACATTATACACGTACAATTTGTAAGAATATTTAGCTTACCTTAGCAATTTCAGGTTACCTTGGAGATTGTTCCTTTTTTCATCCCCCTTTATTGTGATCAAATTCAAATCAATATGAACACCTCATATGTACTCTAACTTTGCTCAACTTGTTTTAATTCCATAGTTCTTCATCTTTATCCCTTCTTTTAGCTTTTTTCAACCTTCTAGGAATCTTCTTAATATATAGAGGTAATATCGTTTGTAAGTTTTCAGTTTTCAACCAAAATTTTGTATCACTAATAGATTGTATGGCATACTAATAACTCTTTACATAACATCCATATTTGTACGACTCACATACCCATTAATATCCTTCCTCTGGTATGATATACAAGTAAATGCATGCCTATATGGGATTCCTGTTAAATCCTAAACCTTACAGTGTCATGCTCTTGCTTGTAAACCAATAATAAACTTATTTGTAAAATCCATAACTTCAAACATCAAACTTCTGTTTACTTGGTCATACAATGCCTTGCTTCCTCTTATGCAACCTTTATCTTCTTTCTCACTCTTTGACATAAATCATCGGTGGAGTTGACCATCATATCTCTTTTTTTATGAATTTGTGTAACTAAAGCAATTTGAATACCCTCAAGCATATTGATCAAGCTTTTTGATCAGGCTTCATAATTGAATCCATCAAATGTCTCTGATATGTTGTCGCAAACAATTTCACACTTTAGTCTTGTGTTGATAAATGCTTTCACAAAATTCTTAGGATTCTATGCATTGAAGTCATCATAAGCCTTTTTTTGAAACATTATTCAATTAAACCAGTATTTTCTCAAATTCCACTTCTATTGTGCAACTATTCACTTGCCAAAATAAGTGCTTGCATATGTGGCCTTCATGCAATTTAGATTAATTAGCATGGACATATTGGGCACATTTTCTATGCTCAACTTTTAAGAAGAGATTCTTCAATTCATCTACTAAACCCTAAAAATAAATGAATGCACAAAACAATATAAAGTAAGTATGATAATACAAAAAATATGTACAAGTAAATGATACGAATAATTATAATAACTTAAAACATGTATTTAAAAAAAGAATTCGCCTTTTATTGGTCAATTACAAAATTCCATAAATTCCCACTTTAAATTTAGATATTTGCTAAGAAGACTTAAAAAACAATGCCAAGTTAGTAATTGTCTCCCTCAACCATAACCTAACATATAGGGTACATCTGATTGTTTCCATCATGGCCAATTATAGTTAATAAAGCACCTCTAAGAAAAGTCTTTAAAAAGCATCCATCTAGTCATATTATTTTTCTATAACCACCAAGGAAACCATACTTTAATGCGATAAATCCCATGTAAACCCTCTTAAATATTAATTGTCCATAATTTTTATCAAGTTCATTTTGGATAATTAATTAGTCTTCTTTGTTAGCTAGTCTCAATTCTCGTCTATAAGCCCATAATTTCATTTAATGCCCTTCCACAAATACTTATAGCATCATAATAGCTTCCCATTTTTTCCTATAACATTGAGATTTAGTCACTTGCAATGCATACTTCCTTTAAAATTGGCTGATTTGAGTTCCTCCTAAAATTGTGTAAGAATTCTTTTACAATTCACTTCTTACTAGCTTGCTTGTTTCTTTGCACTTTCTTGCAAGTATGCTTGTTTTCAATATCTTAATTTCAAAGGTTTTTTGGTTTCCAATCCAACTAGCATAAACCATAAAGGAACAATTGATCACAAACAACCTCCATTCTCACACTAGACAATGTCATTTAAACATTAGATCCATTTGTAATTGCATAATTTTTTATTGCCTCCTTAAACTGAATCTCGTCCTTAAACTTCTTGCCAAATTCAAACTAAAAATCTTTCATGTCTATTCATTGCAATGTTTCCCACTATTTCCAACCACATCCACAATATCTTCACATTCAAACCTCCTACCTACCTTCTTCCTATTTCTTCTTATTAGCTCTCACATTATCATATTCTTCATCATCAATAGCAAAAATTCCTTCATCGCCTATATCATTTCATGATTCACTCAACTCTATAACAATAAAATGTTCATCATCTTATTCCACCTGAACTTGGAATAACTCCTCTTTATTGTTGACATCAAAATCAATTTCTTCACCATCAATTGTAAGATTATCATAACCATACTCATAATATATTTCAACTTTGTAGTTCTTCAATTCTTCTATATGTTGAAGCATCGACAACATTTCCTTATCTTAGTGTAAACTCAACTCCTTCAAACATGTCATTGACTCTTTTTTAAATTTGTAAAACATAGATAGAACTCTCTATCCTTTATCTTGCGATACTCCTTTTAGTAGTAACATACTAAGTTCATAAACACCAATAGCCTCTTCCTTTTGATCTTTCCCCTAACATATTTTTTTCTTCATTTCTTTCCAATACCCCACCATTATGAAATTCAAACCTGACCAACATTTGCATTACAAAGAATTTTAGTGTTAGTTTCAAACAAAAGATTTCAATATTAGTTTCCAAAAAAAACATATTAAACATTAAACACAAGAGATAAGTTAGGCTACATATATCATTAGGAATGAAATAAATATGAAGGTTGTATTAGTTCTCATTATAACCAACACTAGGTATAAGGATACACTTTTATGATTAAAGTACCATCAAAATTAGTACCATTAGAATTTCACGTGGAACTTCTAACTACTTTAAAATTAAAGAACAACTTTATAGATCTGATAGACTTTTTAGATTGTCATACTAGTAAAAAGGAAATGGTGCTAACACCTTTAAAGGGGGAATGCATACAGTATATGGATTACTTATGATTGAACACACTTTGTTAAACTTATCAGTCTCTAAACAAAAATTAAGTGAAGCTTAAATAAATGTTTTAATGAAATCTTCACTAGTTTAAATTTCTAACTCAAATAAGAAAAAAAAATCTAGAACTGACTATGATTGGAGTATAGTTAATCTAGGTCAGAACTAATACTTTTTGCTCAATAAGTGTATCAAAAAAAAAGACTATGATATGGAATATAACTAAGCAACAAATTTGAACCTTCCAATATCAGTGGTTAATAAAGGAAACATCTGCCTCATTTATTTATTTATCACAGTATTTTGTATCATATTCATATATCAAACAAAGAACTTAAGAAACTATATGACATCTATGGATTTTTTAGTATTGATAAAACATTGACGTCTACTTAGCTTTGTAACAAGAAGAACAAATTAATAGTCTTAAGGTATTATATGTTTTTGAAGCCTCAAGAAGTAATGATTTGAGGGTTATTACCACCAATTACTGTTGTATAATTATTAGTAATTGTTAGTAAGATTACTGTGAACTTAAAGGTTGAGTATACATAATACTCCTTTTGACTGTGCTTTTAGACAACCAATACTTCAACAAAAATGAATAAGATGGGAGGAAAGTTTTGGCCCACTATAAAGGCAAAATTCTTTTCAAATTTGTTCAAAATTGATAGCAAAAAACATATTGCTTTAGTTTTAGTTATAATAATAAGAAGTTGAAACCATAAATCAACTACACATCAAAATCCATTACCATTTATAATAGAAAAGAGGATGGGAAGATAGAACAATGATAAACCATTTCCCTAACTCATAACCGTAACAATTTCCTAAAACACATGTAACTAGCTCCAACTAAAATATCATCAACATATATCATAAATTGTCGACTGGTATAATCATATATCAAATGGCATAATCATCCGGTGTGTGCAATCTGAAACTCTAATATTACTGGCTAATACCACTCCTTCAATAAAATGATGACAACAAAATGGAATGAAGTTGAAGCAAATACTCTTCTTATTTGGTAAGTAGTTAAAGCATAAATGGAAAACTAAATGCAATGATTTCACAACCGAGCTATCAAAATTAGGAAGCGAAGCACAACAGACGGGAGAAGGAAGCAAAAACATAAAATGCACTAGGAAGAACAGGCAATCGCAATTGCAGTAAACATATTGGAGCAACGATGGGAAAGGAAGTAGTAAGAGAACCATGGTTGAAATAATCACAATTAGAGCTCAACAATCAATGACAAACCCTATAAAAAATACCAAATAAATTCACACCAAATTGGTTTAAGGTATTTAGCAAAATTAGGTTTAGATTTTAAGATTTAATAAACTAAATATTAATTAGTTAGAAAATATTGTACATTTGGAAGCCTCATGGCATATACAAAAAAGTTGACATGGCTTCCACTTCAGTGTTCTTAATAGGAAGGTTACATTGGATTATTTTTGTAACAAATTAAAAGATTAGTTATTTTAGCACCATTTTTTAAACTTCAGGCCATAATTGCAAAATTAAGAGAAGTTTGAGATTTTTTTAATTTACCCTTAATTTTTATTAAACATTCCCTTAAAATATAAACTTACGAATGTAGCATGAATTATAGGATTAGATTAAAGAATATGCCTAAGGTTAACTTTTTTAAAAATCAATGGTTCGAATATAAGTTGATAAAAACTTGGATCAAGTTTGAATTTAGCTATATAAATTAAATATGTAATTAATTAATTTAATATTATTTTTAATTTTTAATTTAGTAATTAACCTTTTAAAACTTGTATATTGTGACCACCAAATATCACATAAACGTGTATCTATTAGTTAAATCAACAAAAACAATATTTTGACCTGATTCATACAAAATTTGAGAAGTTAGATATTAAATTGAAAATTTTGGAAAGTTTGGCACTAAATTGAAAAAATTTCAAAAGATTAGACACTTTTAGATATGTTATCTTTTAAATTTAAAAAACTATCTAGGTTTGACCTCAAAGACTTGAATCAATCTTAGTCGGATTGACCCGATCTAAAAGAATTGAATTGACTCAAATAAGATTGTCAATATAATATTATATTAATTAAATACTATTATTTTAATTTATAAACTTTTTGTCGATTTAACTCGGAAGGTGGGTTTTGGAGTAATTGGTAAAGTTGTTTATTTGTGATCATAAAGTCTTATATCACAGAAACAGTCTTTTTGTAAAAATACAAACTCAGATCTCCCTAAAATGAAGAACCTTGTGTACTAAGTACGTTGACTTTAGTATCGACTCAACTCAACTTATTGTCCAGTTTCTAAATATATTTAATTAAAAATATTTTTTAGATGTGAATTATAATTTAGAGTATTAATGAATTTTTAACAAAAATTGGACTCATTTAAGTCCTTATTTGTGTTAAAATTATAGCATAATATTTTAATTTGCCTTTTTTCATATAGATATAATTTTTTAATATCCAGTCGCCTTTAACCTTTTGTTCATGGTTTGGAAAAATTCAGTAGTGTTTAGATAGCAGACATTGGACAATCCTTCATTGCTTCGAGATGAAGATTTTAAGACAGTGATGGAAGCTTTTTCCAAGATAGTGATCGGCGGGACCACTATTGAGAAAATTGTGTGTAATGTCTAATCCAATCTTTGCAAGCATTATTGGTGGCTTTTTTTTGAAAAGACAAAACCAATAATCTGGTAAATATGGTCACTAACAATCAGAAACTACAATCTTGACTATTGATCTAATGCCCTGTTTTTGCCATGTCTTGTAAAGAAGGAACATGGTAAGTAAGCTATGCCTGACAAGATTGGACCGACGTAAGCAAAGTCACATGGTTGTTAGTTCTTAACAGTAAAAGATATGGTGGTCCATTGGCACTGGTAGCTACAGAGTCCATTCATGTCTGCTTCCTATTTCAAGCTCTTGAAGTTCAAGGAGCTTGAAGTTCAGAGATGGATAGGAACTAGATAGAACTCTAGAGATTGAACTTGTCAAGTAAACAAATGGCTCAGGAAGTGCTCTTCCAGAGAGCTTACAGTTTCATTTTTCTTTTCTTGTCATTCACAAGCTAAACAACATCAGAATCCTGTCATTCAAAATTTACACCAACATGGAATATAAATAATAATGTGCAAGCTCAAACTTTTTACAAGTTCAGTAAAAATCTTTCTTCTTATGTGACCCGCACAATGCAAAACTGGATTTCAATATTCCAGCACCTGAAGCCAAAAATAAGTCTAAAATGGAGAACCAAAATTTGGAACTTTTAACTGTCAACTGGTGCAATTTACTATCTCGCTGTTGGCCCTGCCATGGAGTCATCCAGGGCCAAGTAATTGTCAGTCCCACCCAAGGAACCTAAGTTTACTGAAGAATTCATGGAGTTCCTTGAAAGCTCATCTGAGTTGCCTTCCTTGACAGCTGTGGCCTCTCTTTCGATCAAGATAGCATCTTGGATCTCTTTCAGAACTTCTGACATTGATGGCCTCATGTGCCCGTGTGGCTGAACACACATCAAAGCTTTCTCTGCTATCTTCCACATTGACTGTATGTCATACTCGTCACGCAAAGAAGGGTCAATGATTCCCTGGATATCCCCACTCTCAATATGCATCTTCGCCTGGAATGCCATTGTAGTAATGCTTTTCAGCAAGTTTACGCAGATTTGGAGATTTTCAATGCAGTGACAGAAATTATTTATGTGTCGAGCAACTTGTTAGTGTTGAAAAATGAGCACGATATTCACTTCCAGGGTTTGAACCACGATCACGTAGAAAGTCAAAAGAGAAATAAAAATGACAATGCATTGAACTAATTTGAATTTCTTGAAAGTTGAAACTCAGAAACTCATCACTATCAAAGGTAAGAATATTGTGGTCGTGTCAAATGCTCATGGTTGGGTATCATTATGTAATTAACCAACTTACCCATTGAACAATATTGCGACAATTGACACCGAAACTTTCATTTGATATGGCTTCTTGACCAGACATCAGCTCAAGAAGAATCACACCAAAACTATAGACATCACTCTTATCTGTTAACTGCTGAGAGATATAATACCTGTGCATCATGAGAAAGAAAACCATTCACACACTTAAAACATGTTGCATCAGCCACTATGAATGTGTGGTGTGTGAAGAATGTTTGTGATTTGCAAGTCCACATGTCCCAAGAAACTTCAAATAAACAATCTCAGTTATTGTTTATTTGATTTAGGTGGAAAATTAAAAGACAAGCACAAGAGAATGTTCTTACTCAGGATCCAGATATCCCACGGTACCACGAACTATGCTTGAGACGTGTGAAGCTCCATCTACAGCCGATTTTGAGAGACCAAAATCTGAGACCTTTGCTCGCATGTATTTGTCAAGAAGAATATTGCTGGTTTTTAGATCCCTATGGATGATGGCGGGAACACAGCCAGTGTGAAGATACTCTATCCCTGCATAAGCAAAAAAGTTTGAAGTCGGTTTAAGTTACTCTTCTGTGCTTCATTCTAACAACAAACAGAAAAGCTTGTTTCCAAGAAAAGCAGAAATTTAAACCATTAAAGAACAAGTTGTTTATAAACCTTTTGCAGCATCTTCAGCAATCTCAAGACGCTTGATCCAGCTAATATTTCTCCCATGTGTTCGTGGGCCTATCAAAGTCAATACAAATGTTACCATATGAAGTGATAATTGAACACTTAATATCACACACAATTACCATAAAGATGCTCCTTGAGAGTTCCATAATGCATGTATTCGTAAACAAGCATTGATCTCCCATCTTCTTGACAATAACCAAGAAACTGTACCAGGTTCCTATGATGTATCCTTGACAGAAGAGTCACCTAATCCAGAGAAAAATAGCAGTGAAGTCACACGTGTCAGCTCTAAGAACACAAAATTACAGCAGCTACCAACTTCAATTACTGAAGATAACTATCCAGCATATAGATCTATTGCATGCTATTTATCAAAGAAAAGTGTCAAACCAGCCACCAACTATCATAATTCAAATCATATTACAACATTCACATCTCACTGTGTAAAGTTACCTCATTTGAAAATTCTCTTTTTCCCTGGAAGGAATTACTAGTCAGAACTTTGACTGCAATTTCTTTTCCATCTTTCAATTTCCCATAGTAAACAACTCCAAAACCTCCAGAACCTATTTTCCTCTCAAGCTTCTTGGTAGCATCTTCAATTTCAGTAAATGTGAAGCAATGTGCAGCTTCTGCAGGGGCAGTACCACTTAAGGTAGAAACTGGTCTTTGAACAGTCATGGAATCTCGAAATTGTTCTGAAACAGTTTAATGACAGTTAAGCATGCTTTTCCACATGTCTGAAGGAAAAAAACTTCAATAAGTTTTTCACACCTTGATCATGATTTTTTCCTTTCAGATGTAGGCAAGATATTACTGTAACTATCAGCAAAACAGCAGCTCCAACCAATGAACCAATAATAATAGAAATGTGCTTCCCTCTTCCACTAGCTTCATGAAGATCAATGTTTCCAGAGTATCTGCACTTGAACAAGATGAGTCAAAGTATCTAATTTGTTAACAATCAGAAGATAGAACTCTAAAATTAGGATTACAATGTCACTGCATAAGACTCAACACACCCATTGATCTTGATGAAAGTAGGTTATCTTACCAATGTTGGCAAAAACAAGATGCAATTCTTGATTAATTATGAATACTAAGGATACATGACTTAGGACTATTCATTTAAGATACGTGTGTGTGTGTGTGTGTGTGTGTATATATATATAAATGTATATATAGACAGTAGTTGGTATCTTCATTATTGTCTGAAACATGCACACAAGTGAGAGAGAGAGATCATATATTGATTTGCCTCTATTGTAGATTTAATCAGACCAGTCCCATTATATACTTCTTGTCTTGATCAATTTATTCCTTGATCGAAAAAAGATCAGTCATGTTTTTGCCACACCAAAGGGCAAGAATTTCATGGAAATTGCTAAAAGAAACTGAAGTTTTGCACAAGGAAACTAAAGAATGTAGAAGATAAGAATTGATGTCTTTTCTTTAGATTGTGGCATTTACTACATGTAGAAATGATACTCACTTCAAAATAATATTTTTATCAAATCCAGCTGGTACTTTTCCAGATAGCTTATTATTTTGTACATACCTGCAATCAAATGCATCAAACATGTCATTTTGTTGGGTAAGCTAAAAAAGATATCTTTATTCTTGAAAGCAGCAAGGATGAGCAGTCTTCAAACAAGGCATCAACATCAATTCAATTGAAAAGCATTCCCAAGATTCTATGGAAATGCATAAAAGTCCCTCGTATCACTAGCACCAATAACTGCTATTGCCAGTTTCAAGAACTTACAGTTCCCTCAAATTGGGTAGATTTGTCAGAAATGAAGGCAGGTCACCAGTCAACTGATTATTCTCTAAATGACTGAAACAGATATGGACCTTTGTGAGTTAAACATTCCATAGAAGATGGGTTTAAACATTATGATTGAAAACAAATCATAGGTAATTACATGATCTTCAATTCTGTACATCTACTAAAATCAGGTATTGGACCGGTCAGATCATTGTCATCAAGCCATCTGCAGCCAAAAGACATGTAGACAAATGGTAATCTAAGGGTTGATGACCAGAACATGCATCGATATAAAGTAAGAGAAGAAGCAGCTCCCAACATACAATTCAACCAAGCCAGTCAACTTTGTCAAGTCTGTAGGAATGTTACCCGTCAAATTTTTGCCAGATAAGGTGCTGCAACAGACAAGATGTGGAAGAGTTATGGTAATTAAAAAAATTATTCTCATGCATGGAATAGCACTAAGACTCAGACAAAACAGGATCAAGTTTTATCCACATTGCATCAAACAGAAAGAGATAGATCTTTACACTGTTATCACCCTTGGTTGGGCATCAGAGTTGCACCGTATCCAAGACCATGAAACAGGTAGACAAGGATCACCACCTTCTTGTGCCCAATCTGCTGAGGAGTAGGGCAAAATTATGCCAGCAACAATGTCTCCTGCATCTCATGAAAATCCACGATCAGATATGCACAATCATGGTTCAAAAGAAAGCAATACAATCTAGGAAGCAAAATGTATATGATAAATGAAATTGAAAACTACCTACTTAGCAGTTCAAAAGAATCCAGAATTCAGGCCTAATTATATTTGAACTGAATATGCGGGCTTAGAAAGTACAGTTTACTTACCATCTGGCGAACCGTCATTTTTCTCTAGATACTTGTTTATCTCCATAGCATTCAAGAGGGGTCCCCTGGAAGAATCATAAGTCTTTCCAAATCTAAAATACAGCACAAAGGGCAGTGATATGTTGGGGAAGCCTGGTTCATAGACACGATATTTTCCTTGAGCATTTTCTTGGATGTTAACAATGGCTTTGCTGATTTCAGGATGGTCTGGGAGCACTAGCCTAAATTTTCTGGACTCACTGGCACTCAGATCTTCAATTTCTGCAAAGTATGTGAAGGCCCATCCAAAGCCAGGAAAGCCATCCAAGTTCAAACGATAGGTTAGCGACCCATTGGTTCCGACAACAGCTGTCTGCATTACTTTCTGGGGAGGCCTGTCATTACGACTAATGTCAATTGGCATGTCAGTTGACACTTTTCTAGTACCAGCAGCAACATCAACAAGATAATTTGCTTTCTTAACTAGATCAGATTCCCATATTCTATCAAATGGGTCATCGGGATACCTGAAGAAAACAAAAAGAGCTTAGTCAATTCAAGATTGCTTGAAGAGTAGTCAGAACAATATTAATGCATTCCACATAATTCCACCTCCAATTTCCGTCATAACTGTTTCACAAATAGGATGGGAGGAACTTACAAATATCAAATAATGTTTCATGAGCCACTTACAAATATCAAATCATGTTTCAAACAGCTAAGCCTATCACATATTTCCAATGGAATCCTAATTCAATTAAAAGTTTAAAACTTTCTCGTAAAGTTATCAAATTCTTAAAACTACTTTTTCTTTTTCCCCATCGCCAACCCCAGCCTCTCTCTCTCTCTCTCTCTCTCTCTACTATACACAGATTTTGATGCACATCATAAGAACAAGCCTCAACACAAGCATAAATGAAGAACTAGACCACAATGAATTCTCAATTATTTAGTTTACCTTACAGAAGCCTCACTGTCTGCGCCAAAATTAATTCTTGCAGAGACACTGAGATAAAACTGGCTCTCAAATTCTGTGTAATAAATTGAGCCGTTGAATTGTCGGAGTTCAAGGGTGGAAATAAAGGGCTGTCCAGTTGTGGCATTGGATAAACACACACTGATTGTAGGGCTTGAGGCCAGAAATATAAGTTCAATGGATTCTATGGTATTGGCATCAGAAATAACAATAGTGGACCAAGGAGTTGCTCCAATGGATACATCAAATTTCGGATATACATTGTTGTTGTCGAAATTACCGTACAGGAATGTTGCTCTTACAAGATACCTAGTCCTGCTTACGACATTCAGAGTGTAACAATACTTTCTGGAATCTTCAGGGAAATGTCTTAGTGTCATATACTGTTTCCTCGTCTCATTTGCCACTGCAATATTTGCGGTTTCTCCGAAACTAAATTTATCATCAGAGGTCCATTGTAGTCCAAGTTCATCAGTAAAATTTTCTTTACCCCCACAGTCCAAACTCACAAAACCTGTTTTAAAGGAACGAATAAAGTTAGAAAGAATATCCAGATCCCCTGATAGTTGATCAGAATTTTATGCTATATACTTTGTCAATCTCTAGCATCTCCGTAAAGAAGATGCCATAAAACGCTAGCACCATGAGTACCCAAATCCAAAATAACTCATACAGTTGGCAAAACATCTTTAAGACAACACAAGAAAAGAAACATATCTCAGGATTCAACATGAAAAACAAACAAGAAGAAAAAGAAACTATCACTCAGCAATTAAAAGTTCAAATCTTTTTATGGCTAACATCATTCCCACCAAGAGAGACACCCAGAAAACGTTTTTGAGCATTTGGTCGAAACGACGTGGAGATACACATTGAAAATACCATTCCTCTGAGCCTGGTAATCATAAAGGACATGAACAAGAACTAACAACAGCCGCCAACCCGGCACAAGAAAAAAAATACTGTATCAACACATATAAACAAGAACAAAGATATATATATATATATATATATATATATATATATATATATAAAGCAGACAACTTTCCTCTATACGAATTTATATACGTAGGTTTACAGAGAGACGAGTAAAGAAGGTCCATACCAGGCATCTGGGCTGAGGAGCCATCTAAGAGGAGAGCGACAACAAGAGAGACAAGGGAAAAGCATAGGAGAGGCTTAGTCTCCATCTAGTGTGCGAAGATAGCAACTGATTAAAGCAGACCATAAAAATGGTGGAGAAAGGAATCAATCAAGCAAAGCCAAAGACGAGAAAGAAAAGGAGCTCGGTGAGCTTAGCTAAGTCACTGTTTTGTACAGAGAAAAAGTGAAGCTCGTTGGCTTAAGTATAAACACATTTTAAACAAAAAGAGCTTATCTAATTAACGATCTCCTAATCTAAGTATCCAATACTGTTTAGATGCTACAGAGAGGATTGAGTGTGATGCTGCTGCATGTGGCCATCTCATGTATGTGGGTCGCACAATGTAGTTGTACTCATTCTGTACCGTCCGATGTTTGCCTGATCAAAACCTGAAAGCTGATTGCCAGCAAAGCGAAAGGCGAAGATTCTCACCGTGGGCCCCACATCCCATGATCTTTTACCACGTCAAAATCTTGTATCTTCGTCATCAATTACATATAAGTTCATTAACCCTTGGGTACGGTGTTTCCCCACGCGCAGCTAAGAAACTGAGAAGCATGCGCCGCGGTGGTGTCGGCTATGTAAAAGTAACAAGTACCCTCTTGCCTCAAAGAGATTACTGAAATTCACGCGCCGTGAGAGAGTGGGCTGAATTCTGATATCCGCTTACTCCTAATTCAGTTACACTCCCCGTTCATACCAGTTTTACTCGCAGCAAACATTGACGATGTTCTTGTCATTGGTTCGGTTGTTCTTATCACTCCGACATTCCAAGTTATTAAACTATTGCAAACTAGTTCCAAATGTAGTCAACTGTTGGTGTCTTATAATAATGACATAGTACATTAGGTCTTCAAATTAGTCATCTCGGTTGTTTTAATTAACCAAATAGAAACAAAACTAACATTAGGAATCCAATGCAGAGATATGATAATTTTTATCTAACTTCATCCTGCTTAAAATCAACACTACGAGGCTTATTCAGACTTCACGTGTTAGTGAAATTTTTATTAAGCTATTATTATTACTATTGTTGATGTTATTGTCATTGTTTATTTTGATTTCTAATTCAATCTAAGCATATTTTAAGACCATACAAAATTATAATACCCAAAATTTACATTTCAATGTTTTTGTTCCGAAAACAGTTTTTCTAATAATTAAGAGTAAAGTTAAGTATTATTGAAATTTTTTAGATATGAATTGAATTTTTACTTATTTATATTTTAATGTTTATTTTTTGGGTAAAAACATAAACTTCTTATTTTAAAAACTATTTTTAAAATTACTAATAAGATTTTTTAAAATATTATTAAAATTTTCAAGATTGAATTATTATATAGTTGATAATTAACATGTCAATTTGTTTAATTTTCTAATTTGACCCTAATAAACAATGACTCGTCAAGTAGAAAAGTGCAGTAAACGGGCGTGCATTATTTGCCCCAACCCCACCATCCCACTAGGCAAGACTCATTGGAATCAACAACTTGACTTTGTGCTCAGGTCTTCTTCAAGCTCTAAATACGAGGATCTTAGTCGAAGATTTTTAGATTTAGTTTTGGAATTTGGAGTACGAAAGAAACAGTATCTTTTGTTTTTCTTTCCAACTTTCAAGTGTCGTTGTTCCTTAACCATTGTTAAGTTTAGATATATGAAATTGTAAATTTAATAATTGATAAAGCTTTGAATAAAGTTAAAAGTAAAATGAATGGTAAAATTCTTGTTTGTAATTTACTGCGGTAAAATTGAAATCCTTACGGCGATCACTTTTGTGAAGATCCAAAATGAGCAGTGACTTTTGGGATTATTGAATTAAGGCCAACCCTTTTTGAGAAATTGATTGGCTTTTTGTGCCCCCAACTTTATGAAAAGAAGTTTTATATCTGTAGAGCAATTGCCTAATGCTTTCACTTTGGCCTTGGAGGTATTAGTGGCAACGTACATGAGCCCTTTTTAACTTTTCAACTTTCCTTAGCATCCAAGGAATTGAATAACAGACAGCCAGTACGAGTTAGCCATTCCCAGCTCTGTAGCTCATGTGTGTTAAGACAGGTTGAAGAACAGACAGCCATTACAAGTTAGTCATTCCCAGCTCTGTAGCTGATGTGTGTTAAGACAGCTATTTCAGGTTGTCAACTTGCAGGAACAATCTGGTAGCAATAATGAGTCCAGACTCTCTTACCAATTACTCTATTCCAACCTTATTTTTATTAAAAGTTTATGTATAGAGATTGCTCCAAGTTGCAAATCTCATACCAACCAAAATCAAAAAGACACACCTAACTAAAGCATGCATGAGGAACTCTACAACAGATGTTTCCAAAAAATAAAGGTACTGCACAAAAACTTCATCCATACAAAAAGCATATCACAACATACAACTTATTTCTATCTTCCATCCAAGATTACTTGGAGAGGCCCGGAAGAGAGCAACCTTTACCCAATACATACACATATACAGACTAAATTCGTTGATCAGTTCACCATCCAGGAATACCGATACATCATGATGAAATTTCATAGGCTGAAGCTTTTTCACTGAACTCACCTCTTCTGCTGGAATGGGAGGCTCTCCATTGCAGAAGGAGTAAATCTTTCCCCCTGCTGCTTGCATACATTCTGTCCCAACACCATGATCCCAAGACTTGAAAACTTTCTATTTTAAGACTTTTAAGAGACTGATGCCTTACCTGAACCACCGTTATATACCTGCATAACCTCTCACCCAAGATTTCATGGAGAAACCTGAAAGGGTAAAACCAGACATATGGGGTCTCCATTGCTTTACTATACCGAAGAGGGATAGGAGATTGTGATCTCCTCTTTTTACCTCCAATTTTCATGGACTAAATTCAAACCTGCAAAATATGACATTAGCGAAAACAAAACACATCACAATTACCTTCCCTCGGTGTTTGAGCTTAGTTGTTCTATAACTTGGAAGATTACTCTAATGTTAACGCATTCAACTTTCAAGATTTTATTCTTGAAGGTTCGGTCCTTCGGACCAAAGGATATACACAGATTGGATATATCATATATTATTAAAAAGTCAATAATATAAATAACAATAAGTAAAAAACTGTAACACCCCACTCCTGCATGGCTTGAACCCGACATCTATAGTAATATCCAAGTCCATGCCCCGCGAGGATGGCGTGCTATATCACTAAACTCAGTATAAATTTTTTTTTCACAAACACACATACTATGCGGAAGGCAATTATCGCATATAGTCAATAATAATTTCAATGACCACGTGGGCC
>JANIJH010000005.1:72287373-72309441 GCA_024520975.1 Erythroxylum areolatum
TATAGACAAGTTCTATATCTATAGATATAAGTCAAGACAAGATGATCAAATCCCATATCCAACTAAATTTACTTTCATCTTTCTTATGCTATTGGGAATTGTTGATTTAAAATGTGTTCTTATGGATATTTAAGTAATACAAATACACTTCATATATAATTTTGTCTAATATCTTCAATTTCTCATTGAAGTCCTTGATATACGTAGACCATGAACCTACCCATAATTGTCTCATCTTCTTTACCACTCTATTGTCCATGTTAATTATGGTACATATGTCTAGGATATATTATGTGATATGCATTTAGAAGCAACTTCTTAACAAATCTTATTAAACTTTGGATTCATAAGTTATACATCTATCAAATAATGGAATATAATAACGTATATATAAAAAATAACATAAGTAAAAAAACACAAGTCTACGAGTTAGGATATTGAACTTCAACAACTACTCATGTTATAAGATGCATTAACTCTACTGCTTCCAACCGAATTAATTAATTGCCTTTAAAATTTAGTCTTCAAACATCTTTCTTTCATTACTACAAAAAAATGAGTAACTTCTTAAACTAGAAATCCTAACAACTAAGACCTAAATAATCTTATTCTCGAGGTACCTAAAAATTTAGAAAAGGGTTATGTTCTTATATAAATGAATGAAATTGATTAAATTGAGTTATTGTTGATTAGAATTGAGAATATCTTGATGTATTGATTATAAACAAGGGTGTATGGGTCAGAAATTGGTATACATGAATTGTGAATTGGATTATTATAGATTTTGCAATGTAAATGTGGACTCAGTTGAGAATAGACATATAGTTTGGAGACCCAAATTGAGTTGTGGTTACTGGTCGATATAGAAGTGTATTTTTACTACAGGAATGACCCTTCTTCTATTTTATAGGGAAAACTCTGCCGAATTTTCAATAGGCTCTTCATAAAATGTGACATCACTGTTTTTAAATAAAAAATAGAGCTCCTTAGTATTAAGTGATGATCTTATTCTCAAGGAGACTTATAATTATGCAAATTATTGAGGATAACAATGATTATTGAATTATTTCAGTATAGCTCATAACCTTGATTGATTATAATATTTAATGGCAATTGTTTTAATATATCAGTTTCTATATTTTTCATTATAGTTCCGTCATCATCATCTTCCTTCACGTACTTCAAGAAGACCCTTCTGCATGTCGGTTGACGCATTGTTTTTTACCACGTTTTTGTGAAATTGGTTTAATTTGGGTATTTGTTTGCGGTTTGAACTTCCCATCTGAACTTCCTGCATTTTTAATTGAAATGGCCTATATGATGTAAAACTTGTTTGTTGTATGAACTTCGGTTTATCATTGAATTAATATAAGACGAGTTTGACTTATATTATAGTTCCAATTACCTAAATTATGTCAATCCGTTAATTCATTGATGCTCTTTGAAATGATTAGCTTCTCTTTACTTTTCATGTGTGAATTTTTAAACGCATCTTTTAAAAATTGTATAAGTTAAAACAATTTATTAAAATAAGTATTCATATTTTTATGAATACTTATTACATTTGGCACTCGTATATATTTAATATAGGACTTTTAATATTAATAATCTTCTCACATATATGATTACAAACACATACGTTTGAGGAGCTTAGGAGGCACAACAAGAACTTGTTGTCTTGATTCACAAGTATTATCTTAGATGTGAAGTAATGTTTGGTGAACATAAACGATACTAACCTTGGAATCACTGTTTTAAATTAATAATTTTGTAGAAATGAGTTATGTTGATAGATCTTAGATGTATAGACAATTAACACCTGATGGTTACATTAATCTTGAATTTGTTGTCGAAGTTAAATCTTTTATTCATTATGCATGTTCTCAACCTGCATATATGGATGGGCCAAAGATCAAATATTCATGTAAAAAGTGATAGCACAAATGTTTCCTTCCTATTGATGAAGTTAATGGGCATTTGCTAAGAAAAGGGTTTGTCCCTAATTATTTTGAGTGGACACGACATGGGAAACCCGATATTTGTAGCACCTCAAGAGGTAATCAAGCATAATCGTCTGTTAACATAAATGAGTTTGAAGGGGGATCCCATTTAGAATAAATTATATGGATGGAACTAAAAATTTGTATGTGCAAATGGTTTATAATGCAATCGGTAATACCTTTGAAGAAAATATGGAAAATCTTAAAAATGAACCTAACCCACATGCAAAACAGTTTTTTGCCTCACTAAAATCAGTTGACCAAGAATTATGGCCAAATTGTGAAACAATGACTCAATTGTCTTCAATTGTTCAAATATTGAACATAAAGTTTGAAGGACATATTTCGGACCATAGTTTTGATAAAATTCTTAAGTGGTATAATGAACCACTGCCTCTTGATTATATAATGGTTGATAGTTTTTACAATATGAAGAAACTTATTAGGAGACTTGGTTTGCCTGTTGAGAAGATTGATTATTGCAAATTGAGACTTATGTTATATTGGGGAGATGATATGGAATTACAAGAGTGAAACTTTTGTAGTCACCGAGGTTCAAGCCTAAAAAACGTTCAATGAAACAAAAATTAGAACCATGGAAGTGGACGTACTATTTCCCGCTAACTCCGAGACTTCAAAGACTATATGTTTCTAATGTTACTGCATCTTACATGAGATGGCATAATGAACATAAACAGGAAGACGGAATTATGAGTCATCCTTCAGATGTACTGACATGAAAACATTTCAATAACACCTATCTTGAGTTTGTAACTGAAAGTCAAAATGTAAGGTTAGGATTATTGACGGATGGATTCTAACCTTTTGGTCAATCCGACCAGCAATATTCATCATGAACAATCATAATAACACCTTATAATTTTCCTCCATGGATGTATATGAAGAACACATATATGTTCTTGACAATGATTGTGCCAGACCCTTCAAATCCAAAGCATAAAATTCATATTTTCTTACAACCATTGATATCTAAATTGCAGCATCTTTGGGAATATGGTGTTCAGACATATGATGTGTCTCTGAAATAAAATTTTGTGTTGAGAGCAGCATTGATGTGAACTATTAGTGATTTTTTGTATATGCCATGCTGTCTAGATGGAGCATAATAGAAAAAACTGACTTGTCCTTATTGTGGCAACAATTTTGGTGCCTTTTATCTTCCAAGCGGGGGTAAAGTGTGTTGGTTTGACAATCACAGAAAATTTCTTCCTCCAGATCATCCATTTAGACGCAATAAACAAAAGTTCATTAAGAATAGGAAGGTAAAAACACCTCCTCCCCCTTACAAAGCTAGTGAAGAGATTTTGCAGGAGGTTTATAAATTATGGTTACTGTAAGTTATAGAATTTGAAGCTGATGAAATAAATACAAGCATTAGTAAAAACTTTGTTTGGAAAAAACGAAGCATCTTTTATAATTTTCTATATTGGAAAACTAATTTGATACGCCATATTCTAAATGTGATGCATATTGAAATTTTTTTGACAATTTATTCTATACCATAATGAACATTGAAGGGAGGACAAAAGACAATGCCAAATCACGAGCTGATTTGTAACCTTTTTGTAGAAGGAATGAGTTACATAAGGATATTCGCACCGAAAAATATCTGAAAGCATATTTCACTTTGGACTAAAAATAAAGGGAAATATTGTGTGAATGGTTGAAAAATCTAAAGTTCCCCAATGGTTATGTTTCAAACTTGGCAAGGTATGTGGACATGAGAAAGTACAAATTATTTGAGTTAGAAAGTCATGATTGTCATGCGTTTATGCAAAGGCTAATTCCAATTGCATTTTGGGAGTTGCTACTGAATAAGGTTTGGGAAGTGATAACAGAAATAAATTTATTTTTCAAAACTTTAACATCATCTGAAATCAAGTTGACTGAAATGGAAATACTAAAAATGGAGATTTCAGTAATTTTGTGCAAGTTAGAAGGAATTCTTCCTCCAAGCTTCTTTAATTGTATGGAGCATTTACCTGTGCATTTAGCACATGAGGCAAAACTAGTCGGTTTAGTTCAATATTGATGGATGTATCCGTTTGAGAGATAATTCAAATTCAAATTATTGCAATTGAAGTAATAACATGTTTTAACTAGTAAAACCATATTCTATAATATAGGTATTTGCATCACTTGAAGAAAAATGTCAAAAACAAGGCTAGAGTTGAAGGTTCGATATGTAATACTTATTTAGTGGAGGAAGCTAGTACATTTTGTGGACATTATTTTGAGCCGCATGTTCACACAAAAGAAAGAAAAGTTCCTCGTAATGACGATGGGGGCGGAATGAGTGATGTCGATAGTAACTTATCCATTTTCACATATCCTGGGCTAGCAAATGGACGTGCATCAAGAAGAATATTAACAGAGGAAGAAATTGAGGCTGTCCATGGTTACATTTTATTGAACTGTCAAGAGGTTCAACCTTTCATGCAGTAAGTTGAATATGATTATATTGATTTTCAAATTTTATGCTGTTCATAACTAAAATACATAATAATGTATTTAGATTAAACGAGGCATTGTTACGCGAGATTATGCCAAACAACACACAGGATGAAGTAAATAATGAGGTTGGAAGACACTTTTTATGATGGTTCGAGAGATATGTAAATTTCCACTTACAAATATTTTCATAATTGAATTATAAGATTTAAGTGTTGAAATAACATTATACTCATTGATATGATAATTTCTTTTTATGTAGGCCTTAGAAAATCTAATAGAGAACAAGTTCATTTGTGATCTTGCTAAGGGATCTCTGCGAATTGTTAAATCGTATATGGTGTATTCATTAATGGATACAAATATCATACATAATATCATGGTCATAGCATGGTAATAATAAATAATGGAGTTTTCATACAGGGAGAATTAATGGATTACTATGGTAAAATTATTGAGATACTTAAAGTTGAGTACCCTACATTGCCAATAAAGCGAATTGTGATATTTAAGTGTGATTGGTTTGACCCAACTCCAAATGTTGGAACAAAAGTGCATAGCCGATACAATCTTGTTAAAATCAACAACCGAAGAAGATTAAGACAATTTGAATCTTTCGTATTGACTATGCAAACGAAGTAGGTGTGTTATATCCCTTTTCCCAACTTACGATGAGATAAGTCAGATTGGTTGGCAGTTTGTAAAGTTAAACCTATATGTGTTTTTAAATCACATGGAAAAGGAGAAAAAAGAATTGAAAGTGAAGCATTTCAGGAAGATGCGTATTTTATAAATACATCTGTCATATATGATGATAATGAACCTTTGAACAATTCATCTAACAAATTTATTAAAATTTCATCTGGAGAGGATAAGGAGGGTCAGAGATCTGAAGAGGAGCTGGATTTTGATTCTTATTCTTTATAAATGAAGATGATTGTAATTTAGAATTGAATTATGATAACGATTAATTTGTGTTTGTAATTTAATATTTTATTCAACAAAGATTATTTCCTTTTCAGTATATTGTGTCAAATATTGAATTCACATTTTTAATCAAGGAATGTCGACATGGTGTCTAGTCTCGGATGGTAGTAATTCATTCTGTTGGGAGGAATGTGACAAAATTGTCCCTGCCGAAGAAATAAACAATGCAGCAAAAATCTCTAATTCTTTCAGTAATGATCGTTTGCCTTCCATGGCCGATCTTCTGCTTCAAGGTGTTTAGTATTATCTGCACAACATCACTTTCCTTATTATGTACATCTCATTTCCTTTTATGAAGATATTATATATATTCACATTTAATGGTATATACTACATGTTTTAAGCTTGCTTGAATCTCGAAGATGACATATATGTCGATGGAGGCGGGAGTAATGTCACAAAGGTCTATAAAGGATTAGGGAAATCAGTTGTTTTAGAAAATTCGTCAATTCCACAGAGATCGTCTGGACATTCACATACATATGAGTTTCCAGGATTGGTTCGTTTAACGATTCTCTAATATGACAGTATTTAAGTTCTATACTAATTGTGTTGTAGGTAAACCATTTCATCTACAAGTTTAGCAATAATGGAAACGTTGTTGCAAGAAAGTGTTCAAAACCTTACACGTGAGGGAAGAACTTTAATTGTTTCCATTGGTGCATTCACACATGCCAGGACCCTTCTCAGGAATCTAGACATCGGGTCTCATTTACCTTTACTAACTCTCATGTCACTTGGAATCTAAGAAAATAATTATATCATTGTGATTTATGTATGCAATACACTAGACTTAGCTTTAAACTAATTATATTGTTGTTCTATGATTGTAACAGTTATTCTCATAATTGAATTCAAAGTTTGTACTTCAATATGATATTCAACAATTCGCCTTATTTCCTTTTGCATATATTGTGTAAAATATTGGATTCAAATACAAATTCTTATATTTCTAGAAAATTCAGTAAACAATGAATTTCAAGTAGAAATATGTCACTAAAGAGACAACGTGATGTAATGCCACTCAGGTTCAGACGCATGTTTGGAGGTACTTACTGTGAGGGTAGACCACCACTGAATCACCACCTCCACTTCCAGGGCCTACAATTGTAGATGAAGCATCAGCAGCTGCTCCTGATGCTTCACCATTCACAACTCATATATCATCCACTACCCCTATAGCGGATAAAGGAGATGACCGCCAGCCTGGAGCTGAGAGACCTGATGAAAGAAAGTATATAAAAATTGTGAATAATCTGTAAGTGAAATCGCATAGAACACTATATATGTTTAATATTAAGTTATTGGTTTAAATTTTGTTAATGGTATAAAATTATTTGCTCTTATATTAGGTTGTTTTCGTCTGGACCGTGTTCCAGAAATATGACATCTACATTTAATGAGAGGATTAATCCTGAAGGTTATGCATGGAAGAAGATCTCTCATGTCACAAAGGCATTTTACTTTCAAGAATTTGAGGTACAATATACAAATATTTTTCTTTTTTAATTGATTTGTATACATTAATTAGATAAATATTATTAGATTATAAGTTATCGATTTTTTTCTTCCTATTTTAGAAACAATATTTTTGGGATTATGCTTTCGACGGGGTCATACATCAAGTATGGGAGAGGTGAGCTCATACACATTATCGCGACTTTATTGGTGTGATACACAAGGCTGGTATACGACCGCCTTATATTTCTGAGGGCATATGGAGTCGTTGGTAGGAGTATTGGACATCACCTGAGGCAATGTCCATCTCAGGGCATAACTCGACCAACAGACGTGGAGACCCAGGGGGAGACAGTCTTCCCATACATATGGGAGGATCAATTACACACCATGAACATGCAGAGAGACTTGTATCTAAATTTTACACTTATATTCTAATTTTTTACTTTGCTGTATTTCAATTTAAATTGATGTGTGAATGTTGAAATGAAAATATGTGTATTATGGATAATGATCATGGTATAAATGTCTGGTACCATATATGACTGTGTTGAGTTATTTTCTTTATTCAACAGGGGGTAAATATCATAAAAATAAAGGAGACTCTGCCGAAATTTTTATAAATTCTAGTTAACTTATAACATTTTATTTTTATGCGGGAAAAGTCTATGGATATGAGACCTACAACCCGTCAACTGTTTTTGCATACTCACATTAAGAAGCATGACGGTGTGATATTCGTCAACAGCAGATATAGAGAACTAAATGCATGTGGAATTTATGCTTTAATATTCAATTCATTCTTAATAATTATCACTTACTAATATAAACATTACCTCCTAATACCAAATACAATCATTCAACGACAATCTCAGGGAAAACAAGTTGTTGATGAGAGTTAGGCATATTTTGATGCAGTGAGTGGTAGGGACAGTCGTGGAAGGATATTTGGGCTAGGCTCATATGCGAACAACATATGTTTGCACTCCTCTACATCCAGTACAGCAGCATCAAGTAGACGACCGACAATTGAACAATACCATCACCTTGAGAGCATAGTGCATACATTGACAAGTCAGTTACAACAGACGATTGAGTACATGGCTAAGCTCCAAAATGACATGGAGCATTTGAAGGGTAGGCTTAGAGACTCAAACCATGAGCGGTCACCTGGACGATAGATTTGTTGTAGTAGTTTAAATTATCTTAGCAAAGACTCAGTATATACAATTTAATGTTTTTATTATCAATGAAGAAAATTTTAACTTTATATGATTAATCAACTTTTTGCTTAAACAAATTAAATATATTAACAAATCATAAAATTATGCACAGATAATTCATAACTGTCGAAATTATGCATTAAGCATAAGATTATGAAATAAAATTTAATTTTATAATTTTTTAAAAAAATTAATATCTTTACCGACAATTTATTCCATCTGTCGGTATTTTTATTGACGGAACTTTATTTTCTATCGGTAAAATGCATCATACTTACCGACGGTTTATCATCAATCGTCAGAACAATATTAGATATTTACCGACGATTTAGATTTTTCGTCGATAAATACCTAACATTTTTCTGACGGACTACTCTAACCGTCGGAAAACTAACCGAAGATATTTACCAACGGAACATCTGCATCGTTGGTAAACGTCACCGACGATTTACTTTAACCGTCGAAAAACTCACCAACAGTTGTTTAGACTATTGGTTGTCGGTAAATATACCGACAGATGGAATAAACTGTTGGTATAGTTATTGACGGAGTTTATTATCCGTTGGTAAATTTACCAACGGCCTATTTACCGGCACATATTCTCGTCGATGAATTCCGTCGCTAAATTTTTTTACCAACAGAATATAAACGTTTTTCGCTGGTAATGTCCGTCGCTAAACCACTTTTTTCTTGTAGTGAATTATACATAAAAGACAAGAAGAGCAATTCCAATTTGACCTTATATGAATTAAAAAAAGAGAAGGTAAGAAAAATTAATTGGACCTAATATCGTCTTTTTTAATTGGAGCTAAGCCTAAGCTATTAAGGCCCTATCAGCCTAAGACTCAACTCTTCAAAACAAAACGATGTTTTAATTAGACCTAAACCTAAGCTGTTAAGGTCCATATCAACCCAAGACTCAATTCTTCTAAATAAAAAGATGTCTAAACCTAAACTGCTAAGGCCCATATTAGGGCAAGACCAAACTCTTCTAAATAAAAAGATAATATTTTGTTTAGAAGAATTAGGTAAGAATTTGGTCTCGAGCCAATCTAAATCTGGACAATATTAGCCCAGGGCCAATTGAAAACCGGTCTCTAAGCTCAATTGTCACCCCTATTTTCAAAGACTTCCCAAGTAGGATTGTCCAAGCTTACATCAAATAGTAAGCACTTACATTTATTTATGACATAAATGATATAAGTTTAATTTTCCAAAAACAATAATAACAGCGCAATCTTATTAGACGCGAGGTCTCTCTAGTGTAGGTAACTTTATTTTTAACTAGTAAAAAGGCTGTATCTAAACATAAATTACAAATTTTTTATTTTCATTCCATCATTTGGCATTTGGGAAGCTATTTCTTAGAATCCTAGTGGTAGAATGGATGATAGTTCACTTATCTTCAACAAACCTGGAATGAATTAGAAAATTGATTAAAATTCAGATTAAAGTTAAAAGACATAAAGACAAAACTTCATTAACAATAACGAAATTGAACGGTAAGAGATATGGGAGAAGGAGCTTTTGAGACAATAAACTTACCCAAGTTCTGAAAGCTTGAGGTGAGCTTCAGCATAATCATCAAAGAAAGCATCCTCGTCCTGAAACAATAACAAAGTTTTGGTGACTAAATTCAAACCATCTTTATGTAACTTGATGATGACAAGACACTTACTGCAGCATATTTTTCAACTAGTGGACGGAAGATTGGGTCTTCCAGAAGAGCCTTGTCTGTAGGCAGCAGAATTAAACCTTCTTTGCCACCACTCAAAAGTTCCCTATTTCAGAAAATCAAGCTCATATCAAAATTGTAATCAGAATTTATATAAAAGAGAGTTTAGACAAAAAAGCCTCTAATCAATGGCATCATTACAGGATAGAACAATTCCAGTATGAATCAGCTGCCAACTTACTTGAAATAAGAATTGTCGAAAATGAGGGGATTGCTAGTCCAAGCACCTTCAAATCCTGAGCGCTCCTTGTGGCATCTACCCTGGAATTGACCAATCACAAGGGTATAAATATAATCTCAATGATTAGCTGCAAAAGCATTCCTTCACTTCTCTGACAAAGAGAACAAGAGAATTAAACTGATGCGAGATGTCCAGGTCTGAACACGAACTAGAGTATGACCACCAGATAAGGCAACAATATCCTTGTCACAGAGTCCCATACGACCAAAGACCTCTCTCAAATGCTCCGCACCTAAGTTTGAAGAGGAAGGATTAGACAGTTATTCAACGATGTCACAGTGACTTGTAATGCACGAGCAAACGAACCTTTTGTAGCTTCAGGCAAGCGACCTTCTGGAGGTGGATCAGTTTTATCCTGAAGAAAATACAAGACTTTAACACATACATAACCGGAATGTATGTATTCGCATAAATTAGTAAACAACAGCTCCACAGAGAGAGAGATCTTGAAGAAACGCATGATTGAAACAATCTCCAAAACCGGACAGACGTACGCCGGAGTGGATATATGAATCAAAACACGGAAACTTTACTCTAATGGCGGATTAATCTGGTAACTTACAGGTCTTCCAGGGTGGAAGGGTATCTCAGGCCCTCCAGTGATTTCAACAGCAACAACTCCAGCTAACTGCAACATTCAAACACGTACTGGAACCGTTGCGATCGAAAAATAAACTCACCGTTTGTGATCTAATTAGAAGAAACTAAACACTTACCTGGTAGAAATCAGCATAAGCCAAGATGGGAAATTTCTCCTTGATGGGTTCCAAAATCCTGACAGCAATATCAAGTCCATTATTCGACTCATGAGCAAGTTCCTGAGGATGTCTTATCGTCCCAAACGGTCCTCCTGTCTTTGTCTTCACGTCGTAAGTACCTGCTGCGTGCCATCTGATGATATGTAACCGAATCAATAGTTACTGCACAAACATCTACATATACACTAAAACACCAGTCTGAGATAAGCTTACGCGAGACGGAGGACGATAGGTGCGCAGTGTTTCTCAGCAATAAGACCCCTCAGCTTCCTCTTGCATTTTACGACAGCTTTCTGGTACTCTTCACTCACTTTCGGATAGCATTTTCCCATGATGTCCCTTAACAGAAGCTGCACTATTCGGACATCCAACGGAAACCAATTAAAAATGGGTGATCGTCAACTCTTTCAAAGTTCTTCACTGTACTTAAATTGCTGCTCGATCGCTTATGAACTTCCTTTAGAGCAAGATTTAATTCAAAGAATTCAAGAACCAAACCTTACCTCGTCAAAGACACAAGCAACACAGTATGGTGACTCCGGTTGAATGTTGAAGCAGTGAAGCAATAATTATAGAGCAGAACATGAAAACTCTAGTGTTTGGAACGTCGTGGAGCCGTTGGACATTTCTACACAAGTCTAGTTCAACTTCCTAGCCAATTGATAGCCACGTGGCGAAAACCCAAGTGGAGGTTGAATTAAGGTTTGGCTCTCGCTTAATCTCCATCAGAACACAAATTAGTGACTTCTGGAAACATTATCCCCAATTTTGTAAGCATATTATATTTTAACTTTCTTATTTAGGAAGATATATTAAAAACTTCAAGTTCTAAACTTTATATTACTTAAATATATGAATCGGTTGCTGACTTTGTAATCATAAAAGAGCAACTTTACTGCTTACTTCAAAACTTACTTTCAAATTTTAAAATTTATAAATAATTTTGAAGAAAATAATATATTTAATTAGTTATTTTTTTTATTAAATTTAAAAATAACTAAAAGCTTAATAAATGTTTATCTTTTGATTTTATGGGGATATAACGTTAATTATTTTATATTTTAGTTATAACTATAAAGTCATTAATTAGTTAAAGAATTATTCTTAGTTTATTAAATTTTAGAATAAAATTTAAGTTTTGGGCCAATTAGTTAGAACAATTGGATCAAAGGCCCAATCTTGATATTAAGTTTTGGGCCAATTAGTTAGAACAGTTGGATCAAAGGCCCAGTCTTGATAGTGCCTAGACTGAGCTTTCTTAGTTATGCTCTTGGTCTTAAACCCAACTGATTTATGACACGCCAGCAAAACACGAACCTTAACAAGACAATTTGTGAAGGAAAGAACCTGTGAGCAGTGTCTAAGTGCCTAACACACAACCTCATCAACTAAAAACAGCCACCAACAACGCGCGCACACACGTTTCTTAGTATAAAGGCTCTCAGTCTCTCCTTAGCTTTCACGTTCTATCCGAAACTTCACTTTTCTCAGCCTCTAATAGCTCTGGCGCTTTTGTTTTGTAAGTCAGTCCTCCTCCTCACCTTTTTGGCCCCATCCTCCATTCACGATGACTTTGCTTGTTTCTTGTTTGTTTGTTTAAGATACCCGGAAGCAAGAAAGCTGCCGTCTTTGAGTGAAAGATTTCATTTTTCTTTGTTGACACCCCTTTTTTGGTTCTGGATTGCGAGTCACCAGAGGTTTCTTCTGGTCTTTGTGATAATAAATTGGGTTCTTCTGTGTGTTTTATGCTACTGATAACTCAATAATTTTTTTTTTAATTTGTTTGTTTGTTTGATTGCATTATAAGAAAAACACCGTTGTTTGCTTGGTGAGACTACCGAATGAAATGGACTGGAGCCCAGAAATGCCCTAGAGTTTTGCCATTGTTCTTTTCCCTCTAATTGGAAAACAAAAAATGCATAGGCAAGAGATGATCAAGTCGAGTGTCAGTTGTGGAGCACACATTAGCTCTCATTATGTTTCTGGTTTGAGTGATTCTTTTTCTTAATTTTCCATGTGAACGTTTCAAATGATAGGAGTTTTTCATGTACCCTTTTCATTTGTTGGGTCTACATATCCGGATATTTTACTAATATGGGCCGTTAGTATTATCTTACCAATAATGGTCTACCAATTTAGTTCATCACTTGTTGTCGGAGTTGAAGTGACTATGAGGGCTGTTGGGATAAATTAGTTATGATAAAATAAAAAAAACTCTTTCTTTTTTCAGAACATCTTCGTGCTTGCATGACATTTTGACTTAATTTTGTAATATAAATGGTTTTTCCGTATTTCCACCACTTGGTAGCCGAATTTCGGATAAATATTTATGAAAGTGAAAATATATAATGAGAATTATAACAATTAAAGAAATGCTATTGATATTTATGCTTGATATTGTTGAATTCACAGAGCAACTATGAGTAACAAAGGAGTCAAGACATGCCCACTGTGCACGGAAGAGATGGACATGACAGATCAGCAGTTGAAGCCATGCCAATGTGGTTATGAGGTAGCTCCCATAACAAATATTTGGGAATAACAATACTCAACCCTCCTGTGTTTGGATTCTTTTATTATATTTTACTTGCTCTTAGATATTTAGGTTAGTGCCTAAGAACTTACTTATTGTTTCTTCCAAAGATTTGTGTTTGGTGCTGGAATCACATTATGGAAATGGCTGAAAAGGACAAAATTGAGGGTCGGTGCCCTGCATGTCGTACGCCTTATGACGAAAAAAGAATTGTGCAGGCAGCAGCAAACTGTGAAAGGTTAAAATGTTCTTTTAGCATCGTCCTATTAACATAGAATACTAGTGGATGGTTTTACAGGCATGCTAACAATTTTCTCTTTGATGCACAGGCTAATGGCTGAACTAAATTCGGGAAAAAAATCAAAACCCCAGAAGGTAAAGCCAAAAACATCTGAAGGAAGGATACATCTCACAAATGTTAGAGTCATTCAGAGAAATCTGGTTTATGTAATTGGATTACCACTCGACCTTGCAGATGAAGCTGTAAGTAGTTTGATTGCGTTTGTATATCTTGTAAAGGCTTTTATTTGGACATAGTCCTACATTTTTTTTATGTATCTTTATATGCTTAGCATCTTCATATTTTTTTAAAAACTTCCAACCTAGAACATCTGGTTTGTACCAGCTTCTTCAACAAAAAGAATACTTTGGACAATATGGGAAAGTTATGAAGGTATCCATTTCCCGAACATCAACTGGGGCTATTCAAAATTCATCAAACAACAGCTGTTGTGTGTAAGTTACAGGCTAATTGCTGTCTTCACTGGGTTTTGAACCTGTTCTATACTGTACTCAGTCTAAAGATGTTTATCCGTAGAAGTTGCAGTGTGACTGGTGTCATTTAATTTTAGGTATATAACATACTCGAAAGAGGAGGAAGCAGTACGCTGTATACAATCAGTGCATAGTTTTGTGTTAGAAGGTAAATCTTTGAGGTAAGTAGACAGTATTCGTGCTAGGTTCATTTTTCCTTTATTATTGTTTGATAATTAACATGAGATTCTATTCATAGGGCATGCTTTGGCACCACCAAATACTGCCATGCATGGCTGAAAAACATGGTAAATCTTGTTTTTTTTCAAATGCATGTATTATCGCTATGCAGACAAACTTTTTCCTTATAAGCCTGCAATCTGCAATGCCTTTGTTGTTAATATGTTAATGCTTTGTTTATTCCAGCCTTGCAACATTCCTGATTGCTTATATTTGCACGACTTTGGCTCCGAGGAAGATAGTTTTACCAAAGATGATCTAGTTTCAGCTTTTACAAGGTATAGTTTTCGGTGTTAGTTTTGAATTTCATACCATTCATAACCTAAATAGATGACGCCAATTGATCTCAATTTCTGTTTTAAGAAATTTAATTGCTTTCTTGCAATTGGATAAATTGTGCTTGGTTATAAAGAGAACTATATTGAAGTTTATTCCAAATGCAGAAACAATAATATACTGCTAGGTAACCCTTCATTAGGTCTCATATAATTCCTATAATTTTCATTTCCTGTATTGTATAACATTAATTGGGGGAAAAATTTGCACATTCTCACACGCACACACCACTCTGAGCAGATAGAAGCTATAATACAACAAATTATTGGTGATCGCGTTTTTCCTTATCTTTTTTCTCATTCTTGTTTGTGATCTCTGATATCAAAATACCTTGTCTATTGATAGTTCCTTGTCTTTAGTTGTACTGAATGTTACTTGTGTTATTAAAGGAGTAGAATTCAACAAATTACCGGCGAAGCAAATAACTTTCACCGGCCTCCTGGAAATGTTTTACCACCTCCAGCCAATGAGTTGACCAATAGAAACATGTCATCACCGACCAAACTTGACTCCAAAATTTTGTCCAATGTAAGAATTTTAGTTGTGTACTGTCTTGGAAAGAAACTTAGTTACCATTGGTGGTTGCCTGTAAATAAGATACGTCTCAGAGACTAGTTATTGTGTATTGCAGCATTATCTTATACAGTGCAATTAAGGATTTGAGCTCTCCAGTATCCTTTCTGCTTAAGGCATTCCGTTCTTAGGTGGACTTGTATAGAAATAATTTATCCTGTTATTCTGTTGTGGAAGTTGAACTTTGCAGTCTACTCACAATCTGATGTATTCTCCTTTTCTTTCCAGCGGACCGATAGAAACCCGGATAGTAGATCTTGTATGGATAATGGTACTGAAAGATCTAATGAGCCTCCTGGCACAGCCTCATGGTATAGGTTTTGATGGTTTGTGGCAGCTTAGTTGCCTTAGCATCCAAATTTATCTTCTAGGAAATCTGACTTGCCATTTATTTTAATATGTATTGTCAGGGTCATGCGTGCCTCTGCTAGGCTACCACCGGTGACAAGTTTGTCAGCTGGTGGATCCAGTGATCATGTTTCCAAAACTCCAAACAGTGCCCAAGGGTTAAGACCAAAAGTTAAGAATTTTGAAAGATTTAGTGATGCAAAGCCAACCGTGATAACTAATGAAAGTTGTGGATCAGGTGATGACTTCCTAACCCCAAACAACCTTATACCTTGTCTACCCACATCACAGGATGTTGCTGGAGACTCACTTGCTGATAACATTCCTTCAAATCTCACCAACCCATCTGGTTCTCTAAGTCCCCTCAAAGATGAAAGATTTGGTACATGTGAGGTTTTTCAGGGGCTTGCCCCTAGATTATCATCAATCAGTGTTGGTGGTGTGACTGAGAATGAGTGCTTGTCTTCAGTTATTGTTGAATACTCAAGCAACCATGGTTCAAAAGAAAGCATACAAGACATATTTAGTGAGCCTTCCACCTCAACATCACCTAGGGGACTAACCATGGTTGAAGATCTGTTAGGATTTGATGATGAGAAGCTCAAGGGTTTTGAAGGAACTGGTCATCCACCATGTGTGTCCTCTTCATCTTCGTCAAATCAGAATCTGAAATTCTCTAGCCACCATCCTTGGCAGCAAGGCAATGATGTTGGTAGTAGCATTGTCAGTGCATGTGCAAGTGCCATATCTGTAAAAGATGGTGCGATTTCATGCACAGTTGGCAACCCAATATTGTCTAACAGATTCTATGACAGCCAATCTCATTTTTTGGCCAATTGTCTTCCTAACAACTCCAGCATTTTGTCTGAGTTGGATCAAGAGAAGTACTTGGGAATGGGTGATAATCCTGTAGCTTTTAATGACCAGAAAGTTGCTTCAGATAATGGGGAGGCCAGCATTATCTCTAGTGTCTTGGCTATGGATGCGAATGCATGGGAAGATTTATTGACCTTACCTGAGAATTTAATGAAGTTCTTGACCAAGACTCATAAGCAGCATGAATCCCTGAACATACCAAGTTTACGAAAAGTTCAAGATTGCAGTCAGTCAAGATTCTCTTTTGCCAGAGAGGATGATTTTGTTAATCAAGTGCCTGGTTGGAAGCAATTTCCTGAAAACACGATAACTGAAACCAGAGACAAGAAGGATCATTTTACTTCTTCAAATAGGAATATCATTGAATCCACTGATTTTCTTGGCAGCCACCTTCATACATCTAGCTTTCCTGGTGAGCTACATCAATTTTGATCTGTGCTTTTTTCTACGCTTCTTGCATAAAGCTTTTTAATGTTATGTCATAATTTTCAAGTGTCTTGTGGTATATTGACTTTGCTATAGTGTTTTACACTTTGTTTCTATCAGTTGAAGCAATAACGTAAGACAGCAGTTGTTTTTTTTCTCCTGTTTCACTTGGGCTTGACTTTGAACATTTTGGGCATCCTCTCCTATCATGAATTTAACATCGGAATTTATTTCAAATTTCATTGATACCTAGAAGAATATTGTTTCTTGCATTACACCACTCTTGCTACTCAACAGAATAAGAAAATTTTTTATGTGTTGAGGACGATGTATAAGGAATGAAAGCACTGTTGACCTTAGGACTCCAGTTTCTTGTTTAGCAATGCTGGATATTATCCATTTTTCTTTGTAATAAAGATGGTGCATCATATAATCTATAATATTTAATCTTCCTGACATTTTGGGAAACAGTGGTTCTTAGATTTTGTTTCAATCAATACCTTGGTGCAGTTTTCCAAGCTCCAACTTCACCCCCAGCAGGATTTGTAGCGCCAAATACAGCAATATCTTCGGGGTTTCCTATTCATGAGAGATTGCACTGTGCTTCCCTTCAATCTGGTTTGTATGATATGTTGTCATGGTTGTACCTTTCTCATTTTTGGTTTCAAGAACTCTAAAAATAATTTAACTTTCCAGCCAATCATGGGTTACAAAATTCTTTACCACTGATGAGCAATGTTGACAACTTCAATTATCCTCAATTCACTGATCCCACCATAGAGGGTATAGGTCAAAGGCTTCATGCATCACGGGTGAATAAAATGGGATTTGATATGGCTCCAGCTTTATCTCCCTCTCAACACTTGCCAGGTCACAATGTAGAGTTTCAGGTACAGATGCAGCAATCAGTTTCTGCACACCAGAATCCAAGTTTCCCAGACTATTTTAGAAGTAAAATTTCTTCCCCAGATGATGCATACAGCATTACATCACCAAGTTTTTTGGGTTGGTCTGCTTCTGATAACCCATCCTTGCTTGCACAACTGAAAGCTCAGCAGCTTAGAACCTTGCATGCATCAAATGGGCACTGGAGTGATTGGAATGAGGTCACAAGTACAAGTGATCTAGGTCTGTCTCAACAACTGGCATTTGCTCAGGGATTTGATAAATCTATTTCTGTTCGTGACAATTTGAAGTATCAGATGTCAAGTTCAAGCAATCTATATCATAAAGGATTTGCAATGTGATTCTTGTTGGTGCTGGAACCGCTACTTAATTATCGAATTAAGTAGATGACTGGCAAACCATATGATGAAGCTTCCTCCATTGGAAGAGGGATTTAAACATTTTGTATCTCAGATGGTTTGTAAGTTCCATTCTTTTGCCCCCATATTGTCTCCATATGTTAATCATGTTTATAATAAGTGAAGTTCATCTCGCAGAGATGCTGATCTGGCTTGGAACAGTTCTTTGTGTGCATTCTGGGGTGATCTTGTGGTAAGTTTCAACAAAATATTTCTATTCCACAAGAGTGCATTGGCTGTTTTACACATCACTTTTCTGACTCAAGAGTTCAAACACAAGAAACATTGCTGGTTCCATTTCGTATGGCGAAATATCTAGTTTGCATTGTCAAAGAGAAAGAACACTTCTGGACATAGGTTTGGTTCTTCTGCTGTCAGTTAATCTGAGTAACCTATGAATACTACTTCTGAGAGCCTGTAGAAGAATGCAACAATAAAGTTTCAAGTGTTAGATGAAAAGGAGAAAAGTCTGGCAGCTGCTTCTCCGTCTTCATGATATAACAAATCTTCTTTTCAAGATAGAAGAAATCTGAAGCTAGAATGGTGTTGAAAAGGATGAGCAAGTCGTTAGATTCATAGTTTCTATGTAATGCAAGAAACACTGTCATCAATCATCATATCGGCAATGCACTTTGTTAAAGCCTAGAAACATGTTATCTCAGAGATCAAAACACCTATCGTTCTCTTTTTTGACCAGATTGATGAATAAACACTTAAAGGGAATAGTATAAGTGTGTCTAACTCTGACAATCTCCTAGTGCAATAATCTGGGAATAAGGATGGCAACAGGCCAGTCATGGCCGGTTTTACTAAATTTTTTAAAATAATTTGTAAAAAAATAAATGTATAAAATAATTTTTTTTTTAATTGAGTCTGGGCTGGATTTCTTAAGCTCGGGTCTATTATTATTTAACTAAAATTGAGTCCTGAATCGATATAACCTTAGTTTAGTTCATTAAAAACATCTCAATTTAAATCATTACTCAGCTCATCACCATCCTTATCCCGATCTTGGATAGGTTATGGAAGTCCACTTTGAGGTTGCTCCTCTGCTAAGTACCTGTCTCCCCTAAACTTCACTATCTACATCTTAGACTATAAGCCTCTTGTTTGATCAACGGGTTTTCCAATGGACAAATCGTAAGATCCTCCACAGGAATCGACCAAGCAAAAGGATAAAATCCCATGCACAAAATGTGCCGAAGTAAGTACGCTTGTGCTCCTCACTGGACTTTTACGTTGACAGGACACTGTAATTTGCATAACCTTGAAAAGGCCAGACTGAGCAAAGATATGTAGCTTACACGATAGCCCTTGACATGACCCATCAATGGAGGATCGATTTGACATACGGTGTGCATGACAAAGCCTAAACATTCTACTCTTTAGACCAACCGGTAAAGCATACCAACGAAAGCTTTTTCGCTACAATTCCAGAGCTTACGTGCATGGTGGTATGATACTGTGGGACACCTGTACAGTCAAAATAGTTACAGGGGGGGGTCCTTAGTTGCAGCAACTGTACGATAATTTAATAACAACCCTTAAGACAGACAGGCCGACATGTTGGTAAGTCATTAGTAGGTAAAGTAGACATATTACTAGTAGGTAAACTGAGATTAATACATGCTCATTTATATCTGCATCTGCATTGGATACTTCTCTCCAGGCTTGTCAGGATGAATTTTGTTTGGCAGGAAAAGGAAAGGTTTTGCTGATTAACCCTCAAGTTCCTTCTGTGATTTTGGTACTTTTGGTCCAAACAATGATATTAAGTTGACAGCAGATTAGAGAAAGAGCTGAAGTAGTCAACCAAGGCTGCAACTTGTGAGCAGTCACGTTATAGAGGTGACTGAGAATTAATAAACCATAAGGGCGGTCTGCCTAAAATAAATTGATTTATTGTTTCTATATTAAAAATATAATAATATGTAATATTAGTTTATTTTATTTTATTCTATTCTATTTCAAATTAAATATTTATTAAATTTATTGATTATTAATATTATACCTTTCAGTTAAATATGATAATAAATTAAGTAGTTTATTAAATTTTTATTTATTATAAAATCATATTAATAAGATGATAAGTTTTATTTTTTATTTTATAAATAAAAATAATCAATTAGAAAATGTTGCAATTTATTATATTCTCATTACTTCTATTAAATACTATAAACAAACTTTATCAATATGAATTTATTTTTATTTAATATATATATATATATATATATATATCAATTTATCACATTTTAATAATTATAGTTAGTTTAAAAATGATTGTAAATTTGAGTATTCAATTAAAATGTTTATTTAATATATAATAACACTCATAATAAGATAATTTATATAATAGTTATAAAATTTATATAATAGTTATAATCATGTAATAATATTTATTATATTTATTATTTTATTGTAAATAATAAGAAGCTTTGTAATTTTATTTATCAATAGTAAAAATCATCCAGAAATTAAATATTATTGGTTTTAAAAATACATGCTATAAAATGAAATAAGAAATTAATTGCCTATTTATCAATAATATTACATAATAAGAAAATTTTAGTTATAGACTTAATTTGCTATCATATTAAATTAACAATTTTTATAAAAAATAAGTTAATATTCATCATCATCGTAAAATTTCGCTAAATTGTAAGTATGGAAAAATAAGTTAATACTATACACTAAATATAATAACTTTATCTATATATTTATATGAGATTAACCGGCATAAAATTGGAATTAATTAACAAAAATTAGGAATGTTAATAGAGTGGCCTGTGGCTCGATTCGTTGGGATAGAACTCAACACATCTTACAATTTTTTTTAAATGTAAAAAATAACAATATTTTTAAAGTAATAGTTAGATCATGGATTGGGTCGAGCCAGCTCATGCTTAGCTCGATTTGTGCCTGTAACTCAGACAAGTTAACCACTTTTGACCCGTAACTTACTCGTAATTCAATCAACTTAGGCCAAAAATCGAACTTAACGTAGTGTTTGGTTACTGTCCCCGTGGGTGGGGACAGTGGACGGAGATACAAAAGTCCCGTCTTTGGAGCGTTTGCTTGTTGTCTCCACTTAATTTTGTCCCGCCCTTGGAGTACGGGGATAGAAAATTTCTGTATCTCCCATGACTGTGGTACAGAAATTTCTTGTCTCTGTCTCCAAAACAAAACACAAGCAATTTCCAGGAATACCCCTTCCTCCATATAATTAATTTTTTATTCTTAATTATATTATTAAACTTATTATTATTATTATTATTATTATTAATTTTATTATACAAAATTTCAAACTACTTATTATTATTATTATTAAATTTTATTATATGAAATTATTATTATTATTGTTATTATTATTATTATTAATTTATTATTATTATTATTATTATTAATTTATTATTATTATTATTAAATATTTTATAAATTTTCTACATATTATTATTCTTATTATTATTAATATTAATATTAATATTATTTTTATTATTTTTATTATACGAAATTATTTATTTATTTATTTATTATTAATTAATTATATAATTGTATTATATGAAATTATTATTATTATTATTATTATTGTCATTATTATTTATTTATTAATTAATTAATTTAATTATATGAAATTATTATCTTATTATTATTATTATTATTATTAATTTATTATTATTATTATTGTTAATTTTATTATATGAAATTATTATCTTATTATTATTAGTAATTTATTATTATTATTATTAATGTTAATTTTATTATATGAAATTATTATCTTATTATTATTATTATTATTATTATTATT
>JANIJH010000005.1:72309541-72320213 GCA_024520975.1 Erythroxylum areolatum
TCTCTGTTCTGTCTACCATCAACCAAACAGCTCTCTGTCTCCAATTTCTGTTCTGTTCTGTTCTGTTCCGTTCTGTTCCGTTCTGACTCCAGCTACCAGAGACACTAACCAAACGCAGCGTAAGTGACCGAATCAGAGTTGACATTAAAAAAAAAAATCTGATCCCTTGTTTCAAAAGGTTGATCCCCAACTCCAAAGGCCCCCAGTCGTAGGCCCGACCACCGCTAGGAGATTAAATCACGGTTTGATCTTGGTCAACCCCCTAACAGAGTGGTCCACTACCTCTCGTTATTGCCAGGAGTCGAAACTAGGGTTGTGTTGTGTGTGATCAATAAATAGGCAAAGCTGTAGAAGAGGTGACTGCCACTGGGCCAAGGAAGAGACTGATACAGGAACAGAAGGAGAAGAAACACTTACAAAAACCCAGACAAAATGGAGCTAGTTCAATAAGAGAATAGTACAAAACCCAACGTGGAAAACGCCTCTTGTATCTTTATCGCATTCTGGTACAACCTAAGTCCCCTCTTTGCACTGCACTCTGCACGCAGAGAGAGGCCATGTACTTGTCTGTCCCAATAAATAAATGTACAAGAAAAGAAGCAGAGAAAGCCACCTGGCAAAAAGACTATGTGGAGAAGGTAAAAAAAAAAAAGTGTTTAAAGAAAGTGATACGAGAGGCCCCCGCCCCACTATATAATAATGAAAGTTATTACTGTTACTATGTGTTCATGTAATGTGTATGTAAGGGCAAAAAGTACAAACTCCTTTTCATGGTTAGGACAGACTCGTCCCTTTTTCACCCTCCGTAAGGGCTACTGTCCTAAAGCAAAGCCGAGGAATGCGGAATTTACATAAAACCAAGGCAAAAAAGGGTCCCATGACAAGAAATGACCACAACTTGTACACTTGGCTTGTAATTCATAGGACTAGCCATTACCTTCTTTTAAATGGGAAAAAGGAGGAATGATCATATATTCAATTTATGGTGTTTTATTATGGCCAGTAAATCTCAATTATTTATTTCTGCGAGACCCATATTTATTTATACGAGATCCACGCGAGACTCACATAAATAAATGGTTAAAATTCACTGAACATAATAAAACACCATAAAACTAGACAGAAAATCTGAACTCGAAAAAAAGAACCACAGCTTCTTGTACCCTTCGGCTTACATTCACAACTTGGCATGTCAGCCCTAAGATTTTATAAGCAAGGTGTGCGAGATCGATTCATGCAACTTGGTTGGAGACCCCATTCAATTGGTTCAGAGAACCATTTAAAATGAAAAAGAATTAAGGGTCAGAGCAGGATTTGAATATAGAGAACTTTCTCGTGCCATTTGGTCAAACTTTCTCCATATTATATATGCTCTCACAAAAAAAAAAGAAAATGAGTTGCTGCGAATAATAAATCCTCGTAGACAAGTTGCAGCTTGAACGTATGAATATGATTAGAAGTCCTTGACTATTTTCTTTCTATGCCTACCCATAAGAGTCCTGAATTGTGGCTACTACGACGAGCTTTAGATCTTTCCAGCTTTAAGAAGAAATGGGGAATACAGGTCAGCGATTGGTTACTGGAGCCAAAAAGAAAACCGATGTTGACTATGGCAGAGTTGTTCAATTAAGAAACCGAAGTTGACCAGCTGCAGCTGAAGGTGCAGTAATCGTTGAAGAAGCGAATCCTGATGATGCTGCAGTGGAGAAGAGTGGGTGTTGATTTGAAAACCCTTGGCTTTGCCTTGCCCATTTTGCAAGCAACTCTATTTCCATACTCTTCTCTATTGCCCTTGCCTGTACATAAAGTAGATAAATGAAACCTCAGACACTCCGCATAAGATCCTAAAGTTTCTCCTTCGACTTGTTTTTGACAAATTTTGCTTGCGTCCTATGATGGTACATTTATGGAATGTATGGTCTCAAAAAGTTCATAAGAGATAAGGCTCTGAAAGGGAGCGCACGTGAAATGCAAAACTTAGTAAAAGACTCCAACAACCAAACAGAAAGTTTATTTATTTTTATGATTAAATAAAAACATGTTAGGTGAATGAAAAGTAGCTCAAGAGGACATTTACCTTATAGATGGGCAAGAAACTGGAATTTATACCAGTCCAGGTATGAGGGTGATCTGATGCCATGGCAGGGCTATGCAGCAACTGATTCTTTGCTGCTGGGGAAGCAAAGCTCAGGATCTGAAAGGATATAAAATAAAGTGAATAGATCTAGGACCCTGGTCTTCATTCTTTAAGTAAGCTACAAGTGAAATAAGGAAGATCTGAAGGCATAGAATATCGCCTAAGAACTGAGAAAATAGAAAATCAGATTTTTATATTACCCTTGATGTCCTCCCAGAAACATCAACCCAGCCATTTTCAAGAGAAAACGCTTCTATATTGCTGTTTAGCTTTGAACCATCATATACATCAGGTGGTGCAATCCCCAAGTTCAGATCAAGGTTTTGGATGCCATCTGCATCAAGGATACAGGCCTTCGGGACATAAACAAAAAGCTAATTGACTAATTGAGAATTTCACAATACAGAGATCAGAAGTGAACCACCACTATTAGTCTCCGATATTATCTCCTCTTCGTAAGAGCTTGGCTCAAAGTTGGTCACTGCTTCGCTTCCGTTGCATTTAATGGCAGCTTTGTCATACGCCCTGTTCACATAACAAAATTCAACATCCCAGTTGAAATTAAGCAGCTGATCAAGACTGGCGTTAAGACATTAATTTAAACAAAGATCCAATTTCAGGATCATTAGGACCTTGCAGCCTCTAACTCAGTGTCAAACAACCCAAGATAAATGTACCTGCAGGCAACAAATGAACAACACCAATAAAAAACCAACAGAATAGATATCTGAAACATCTCAAGGTCTCAGTTCATCTCCTACTTTATGAAAAGACAACATATAGATTAGGGAGACAATAACAAGATGAATGCAAGTTTTGTAAGTGCAATCACAATGAGGACAAAACCATAATGCTCAGAAAATGAAAACAGACAAATCAATCAAGCCATGCACATTGACAACAGAATTCTCACTTTTTGCCAAGAAACTGGCCCATACGAGCTTCCCATCGCCCACATTTATGCAAGGTAACTCCTCTATACTTAGAGCTTCCTCTTGAAAACCCCGTGCTATGCCGACGAAGAATATGCACAAACTCCTCCTTGGTAAAATTACTCATCTGCACGCAAATCAAAGTCAACCCAACATCCATGATCTCCGTAATTCCTTTTTTTAACACGACATTTACGAAACAAACAAAAAGGAAACAACATGAATTGAAAAAACACACCTGCTTAATATCATCCTCATAATCACTCGCATTGAAGTTGATGTCCGCATCAACTCCACGGAACTTGATCGCTGCTCGGTCATACGCCCTGAAAACCAAAACCCCAAATGAATCAAGTATAAACACAACCATCAACTTATCTTAGTGAACTAAACAAACTACAATCTAATGCCTCACCTCGCTGCAGCAAGAGCAGTGTCAAATCCTCCTGAAATTCCAAAAAAATAAAGGAAAAGAAAAAGCAAATGAATAATCAATACATACATTAAGAAGGACTACCTGAAAAATATAAACTGTTTGTTTGCTTACCCAAATACACTTGTTTTCCACAGTCCCTGTACCAACAAAAGCACCAAAAACGATGCTAATTAGAAACTTTACTACACCAAGAAACAAGGTTCACTATAATTTATAAAACATTAAAATGAAGAAATGATCAAGTAACCAGATATGTGATTCCCAGCGACCAGTTCGGCGATAAAAAGTAACGCCACGATACTGCGAGCTTCTCGACCTGGGGCCACGCCGACTCTTCTTCACCTGAGGCCTCTGAGCTGCGATCCTCTGCTCGGCGGTTGCACCGTAGCCCCCCTCCTTCCACCCAAGATCCAAACAACGAGAGCGAGCCACGTCGGCGCCGCCATTCACGGGAAAAAGCTGGATAGTTCGATCACCACCCGTGTCCTTGCTGAAGACACCAAAAGTAAGGGCGAGAGAGTCCTCGGCGGCGGCGGCGTTGGAACAGGAGTCTTCGTCGCCGGCGACGACGGCGACGGCACTGACGACGGAAGAGGAATTGAAGCTTCCGGAACTCTCCATTTGTTGGGAAGCAGTGGAAAGTTCTACAAGCTTTCTCTTCCTCTCCCCGGAGCTACTCTCTTCCCCAGAAACTGCCACACTCAAGTTAAGATCCAACATTTGGTTCCGTTCGTTGGTTAGTTTTTCCTTCCTCAACGACACCGTACGATGACCGTCTAACAAACAACAACAGAGTGAAAATGAAAACGAAACAAGAAGGGAGAGGATGACAAGGAAGGAGGGAGTTGAGAGTTGAGCTGACGGATTTGTGTGTTGTGAGAAGGAAACAGTTATTATAACAAAAGGACTGGGAATTAAAAAACTAATATTACTATTTGTAATAATAATTTAAAAAAAAAAGAAACGGGTTCTGTTTGGATAACCGAATAGAGAATCTCCTGAGGCCGGCTAGGCGTTCGAGAAAGAAAGAGAGTTGGAGAAGAAGGAGGATGTTGCCTATTGTGGAGTGAAGAACAAAGAAAGATAGAGAAAGGAAGAAGGAGGAGGCCAGAAAACATAATATCAGCAAATAGCTTTCATTATTTGCCCATTGTAATTATCAAGTTGGATCACTTTTAAGTTTTTCCCCACAACTCAAGACATTCTACATATATTTTTTATATAGTCCGTATAATTAACTTGTTAATCCATATTTTAGTAAGTGTAACTTGTATGTATCATTACATTCGTTACATTCAATTTAAAATTTTGTAATAAAGTAAAATTTGAAGAGGTCTGATAATACGCACCCTTACTTTTACATAATAAAAAAGCTGAAAGTTGTATGTATATTTATAAAAATATTGTTTATTTGACATAAAGGTCATCAATTATACTTCGTCTTATAACCTTATCAGTTACTCAAAATGGTTATACTAATTATTAGTCAATAACATTTAATAGAAAATTCAATTTAAGTAAAACTACAAAATTTGACTTTAATACCGAGTAGAGCCATTAGTGAACAACCAAACTTTTTAACATGTTGTAATTTAGTTGATAGAAAGTGTAATAATGAACGGAGGGGAGACCGGTCAAAAACTAGAGTCGGCTGGGCCTAAAACATACGAATCATGTCTAACGTAGGGATGGCAATGGGGCAAGTATGGGGCGGGTATGTCATCTCCCGTACTCGCCTCATGAACTCGCCCCCACCTTCAAACTCGCCTTCATCTTCGTCGGAGATTTTTTGGCATCCCCATATTCGTATCCGTTGGGGGTTTGACCCCCATCGGGTACCTTTTTATCCGCCTCTTTTTTTTTTAAGATAAGCTTATTTAATATGAATGGACTATTTATTTTTCTTTTAAATTTTCATGCTACATTAATACATATATACTGAATTTAAATAAGCTTATCTTTATTTAATTGCTGGGTTTGTATGTATATATATATAAAGGTAAAATTGTAATTACTATATAACCGGTAAACGGGTATAGGGGGTAGTATCTCCACACCCGCTCCGATATCCGATGGGTATTTTTGCTAACCCTCCATACCCGCTCCACAGGTAAAAATTTGCTCCCCATATCTGCCCTCATTCAGGTAATTTTATCGGGTACCTATCGGATTTGGGTATAATTGCTATTCCTAGTCTAATGCATGTGCCAAATCTAAGAATAAGGCTTGACTTGACATGGCCTCGAACATACGAATCATGCAACTTCAACTACTACTTCTTTTCTGCCCCCAATTTGTCACGCCCTTTTTTTTTCTCATTTTTTAAGGATTTCTTTTGTTGTTTCGGTAATCGTACATTTTAAGGATTTCAATTCCACCAATTTAGGGTAATTAGACAATATGGTTTTATGAGATTATTCCCTTTTCGGCTGCCTGCCCTCTCGGCCACTTGTTTCGCAATCATTAAGCCTTGGCCGACATCGGTAGATTTGGCTCTTTTCACTTTATTTTAAAAAAAGACATCAAACTCTGGTCTGATCTTTAACCTTATTTTTTGAAAATTTCTGGCCGACCCTACCTATGCCAGGTAATTAATAAATAAATAACGTTATTTTGATATTTTAATTTTAAAAAATTGTTCGAGGTGACCCTAACAATATGTCAATAACAATTATGTTGATACGTGAATTTTAAGAAGGTCTAATAATATGCAACTTTAACTTTAATTAATTGAGAGGTTGTTTTTAAAAATATATAAATAAATCATAAATTAGTAATAAATATAAATATAAAAAATTTATTAAATTCTGTTTTTAATATTTTACTGTTATAAATATTTTTTCCTCGTGTTATAATTTTTAAATAATTTAAAACAATACATGCATTTAGTATAATTGGCTATTGGTTAAGTGTAGTCATATCTAATTAGCAATAAGAAAAAGTAAGCAATATAAGAAGTGATTGGAATTTGCATAGGCTTGAATGGGCAATATCCGTACACGTCGTTCAATTTATCCCCAAACTCTTGAGTATTGTTGATAATGCTCAAACTCGAATTGGGCCACCTGTCCCCCAGACCAATCGCTTATTGGTTGTCCTTATTTCGTGGATTTATAAGATGTCGCCGAGCTAAAAGCAAAAACAATTCCCACCACAGGCCCTTCTTGGCAAATAAATATTTACAGTCATTTCCCAAAATAAAAATACTGTTTTTCGAACATTTATCAATCTTGAGTTACTGTGTAGTGCATCGATTGGCCAAGATTCATTTTTTATTTCAACGTTTTGTATTAAAAAAAAACATGAAGTAATTTTATATTGTTATTTTTCTACAAGTTAGTATTAAAATATCACCAAAATGATATTTATTATATCATAAATAAAATATTCAAATCTTTTTTCTAAAAATAGTCTTTCTGCTAATTATAGTAAGATTGCATATTATTAGACCTGCTATTGTTGTTAAAATATAATAATGTATTTAATTAATGTCTTTAAATTTTATTTTTAAAATTACTTTAGTGTAAGTTCAAACTGTTTAATTTTAATACCCTATTAAGTTAAGACAACAATTTAATTATTAAAAATTAATAAAACTTATTTTTTATAGTTTTTAAATATTAAAATGTATTATAATATCATATATAATAATAAGACTTACCTTGTTATATATTTACATTGTATTATATATTTTATTACATAATTTTATATTTTTATTTATACATATTCATTTTATATTTTTATTTTCATTTGTATTTTATATTTTATTATTTTTAATTATTATTATTCTATTATTTTAATATATATATTTTTTCAACCTCTTTAAAATAAGACTGCATACTATTAGATCTTTTTAGAATTCGTATGCCAACATAATTATGCTATTGTTTATATAATAATAATACTTACAAAATTGATATTGTATTCGAAATTAATGCAGAAGTCGTTGACATCTGCTCCTGAATAATGTTATTTTATGATGTTTACATCAACAATGCTTTGTTGATATTTCTTGTATATATCATTAAATATAGTAATTATCTTAGTTTTGAAAATATCGCCATACCTGAGATTTTGACTTTTGACTAAAAAGTAAAAGGTCCTTAATTAATTAATTATATTAAAAAAGTCAAAGTCAAACTTAAAAGGGTATATATTCTTGAAGTAAACTACAATTATATGAAAAGATAAGAGATATTCTTGAAGTAAACTACAATTATGTGAAAAGATGAGAGATGTCATTCTCATAAATAACATGCCCTTTGATTAAGAATGACTAAGATCAGTTCTTGATGTAATCAATTTAATTTTTATTAATTAAAGCAATCAACAAGACGGATGTCAAATTCAAGGATCTATTAAGGGAAAGTTGGCTACAATCTTCTTGTTGTAAGAAAGGAAAATTTAGTCCCATTTTTAACCTTATATGGAGACATATCTTGTCAAGAACACTTTTCAAACTTAAATTATGTAGGTTGTACAAAATTTTCAAATACTTTTTTAAATTGCTCGATTATTATTAAAATATTTCTTATTAATTTTAAAGTGCTTGATTTTATAGAAAATTTTCAATTCAATGTTTAAGATTTTAAAATTTTCAATTGAATGACTAATCTATAAATATTTTAAGAGTTCATTGAAAATATTAGTTTCGTTCATAATTTACTGTTTTGGCTAACATAATTTTTGTTGTTCATAAAATGTAGATGTTCGTCTATAAAAATAGTAGTTATAGTTAGTCTAGGGCCGAGGGAATATTTCAGATTGACACCCAACAATAAAGATTCTGTTAACTACAACAATTACAACACCTGATAAGAATCTCGCTGATGCGCAAAATTTGAGAAAATTTAATAATATACAACCTTACTCTTAATTAGTAGAGAGATTGTTCCATATAATTCACACTAGTAGAGAGATTGTTCCAAATAATTCACACGAAGGAAAAAATAAACAGTAAATGATAAATAAATAATGGTAATAAAAATTATTAATAAAATTGATAATAAAATATATATATATATATATAATAAAATGGTTAAAAATAACATATTTTAAATAAAATTAACTTTTTAAACTGAATTGTTAAATTTTTTAAAAATAATTCCTCAATTAAAAAATTGGATATTAAGTTGAAAATTTTTTAAAAGGTTGAGCAATTTAAAATTCTTAAGAAATAAGAATAGTGTTGTCATGAGGTAAATTTTGATTGGAGTACAAAATAAATAGAAATTTTAATTTCTACAACAATCAACGTGCATGTCCATGCCCAAATATGGTCCTGTTTGGCAATTAGCTAATTGCATTAGCTGATAGCTGATTATACCAACTGATTTGATCAACGGATTGTATTAGTTATTTGTCATTTAATATTTAGTAAATTAGTTGTTTAGTATTAGCTGTTTATGTGTAAAATGAATTATAAAGATATGACTTTTAAAAAAATATAAGGGTATGAATATTATATATTTTAGTATTTCGTTGAATATTCTTATAGGAATATTTAACAAAAATTAAGTTTATAACTCTAATAAAAAACATAGAACATATTGTAATAGTAGTAGTAGTAGTAATAATAGTAATAACAACAACAACAACAATAACAACAACAACAACAACAACAACAATAATAATAATCATAATCATAATCATAATCATAATCATAACGATTATAATGATACATCAAAACATAAAATATAACAATACAAATGAAGTTTAACAATACAACTCAAATAGAGCAAAAGAAATGAACATAGAGATAAAACAAAATTGTTGCAAGTTAGAGAGAAAATAAAAAAAAAAGATAGAAAAGAGAAAGTTAGGGATAAAACAAAATGGTTGCAAGTTAGGCTTTGATACCTTATAATTAAAATTAAAATTTAATCATCAATGCATGATTAAGAAGTTATGCTTTAATACCTTATTAATTCACATATATGTCTAAATTTAAAGTATTTTAATAATTTTAAATACGAAAATTGTAATAAGTCTTGATGAATTTATTCTAAAATTAATTTAAAAATTCAATTGAAAAATCATGATGTCTTTAATTGACATCATTAGTCATTATTACATAATTAGAAATCTATATTTTTATGCAATATCAATTTACACAAAATTTTTATATTAAATTTATAACAACTCTCGGTGTATTTAATCACAAATTCGATTACGAGTGGGTAATAATATTGTTTTTAAATGATGATCATATTTTAATAGAAGTTATTTTTAAAAACTAAAATTATTAATTAGGACAAAATATTTATTTAATTAATTAACTATTAGCGCTTTTTTATTCAGTCGTAAATAATAGAGAATTTATAGAGAAGGGTTATGACTACAGACTAGTCAAAACTATTATACGTAACTATTACACATAACACTAAATTATAAATTTGAATAATTATATTCGCATAATGCAAAGACAAGCCAATAGGTCCCAGTCATTGCCGATTTCTTTCACATCCTTGGAATGTTACGTGCCCATCTACAAAATGCAAGTAATAGCAATAAGCTTCAATCATTAAGTAACAAATGATCAAATAAAAATCAAACCTAAGAAAACAACTCCTGCAAAGCACAAAAGGAATCCTCATTATGTATTTCTTACTATCACAAGTGTAACTAACTACTTTTTTTTTCATAATATGATAATACACCTTTGGACATAGGAACTACTACTTGGAGAATACAGAAATATTAGCTATCTTCATATCCTTCAAATAACCATCACTTATACATGATGAGGGTATTCACAACTATTTTTGGAATCTAAAGAAGTTTGAAAATAACATTAAGAAGAGGATAAGCCAAAGCAATTAGAATAACAAATAATATCAAGAAGATGATAAACCATGCAAACATGCCAACTGTATTATATGTTCAAAACTTTGGACGAGTACATACCAACATTTCCAAAGGTGTATTGATGGCACAGTACTTGGTGAGGACAAAACAGAACAGAAAAGCCAGATGGTCAACAAATCTTGAATTAGAGATTAAATTCATATTCCCCCGCACAAGCCCTAGATTAAATTCATAGTCCCTTGCACAAGCCCTAAACTCTATGCTACTCTTCATTAAAAGGACTTTTTAAGTCCCAATAATAATGTACATGAAAATGTAAAATTCACATGCAAAGATTTGATAAAGATGGAGATGAAGGAA